>PVIC010005258.1:0-58620 GCA_004025085.1 Thryonomys swinderianus
TTCGCTTCCGCTGTATAGCCGCCTATCCCAGAATGCCACGTGTCCTTCAGGCATTGGCTGATGACTATGTATATATATACTGGGAGAGGCCTGTGAAAGAGAGCTTTTTTGTTTTTGCTCGAGCAAAGGATCCTGAATAAAACAGCAGAAAGAAGAGTTCGCGGTCGCGTCTTCCTTGCTGGTCGAGGGGGAAGCGACAGTTCCCTTCGTACCTCGGAGTGAGGCAAGTAGAGCCAGAGATATCTGGGTTAAAATAAATCTCCCCTTGAATTCGTGGACGTTGAGTATCGTATGCCAACAATGGGAAACTAACTAAGACACGGGTATTAGAAATAATGCTGTTGGGCCGGGCGTGGTGGCTCACGCCTGTCATCCCAGCACTCGGGAGGCAGAGGCAGGAGGATTGCTGAGTTCGAGCCTTGCCTGGGCACCATAGTGAGCTCAGGGCCAGCCTGAACTAGGGGCCCTGAGAGGCCCTGTCTTAAAAAAAAAAAATAATAATGTTATGACTATTTAAATAAAATTCTGTTGTAAAATGAAAAAAAAAACAGTACTATCTCATCCTGTAAACAAGTATACTACATATTAGTGACCTCATACAAAGAATATGTGGAGAATCACTTTCCAGTATTTTAGTTCTGATTCATTGTTCTAGGACTTGATAGGAAATTTTATACTTCCTTTGGCATAAAATTCTAACTCTACATGGATACAAATTCCATAACTATCATGGCTTCCCAGAGCCTCACACACTCACAGGGCAGCTTTTGGGGGGTGGTTAGATCGCAGGGGGTGACGCGCATCAGTGGATACTCCGTGATGACTCTCTAGCTCTCTCTGCTACCGCACCATGAGCTGTTTCTCTTCTTCCACGACCCTCCGCTACACCACTCTGGCTTGGAGCCAGCTGACTGTGCGCCAAAACTTCTACAAGCTGTGAGACAAGGTAAGCATTTTGCCTCTAAATTTTGGGTGGTAAGTATTGTATTCAAGCAAAGAAAAAGTAGTCAATACCATAAATATCTAAATATCTATATATTTACTTAACTCTAAATATATAGGTTTTGATTTTTAAATCATTAAGCGGCTTTGTTTTGGGTTCTCTCTACTTAGTTATATCATTATCCAAGTTATTGTAAATTTTTATTAGACTAGATATATGATAATTGAGGATTTAAAATTAAATTATTAGTTTTTCTTCCTTTGGTATATACACAGACAACTCAATTGGCCAAGATATTGAGGTATTTCATGTTGTTTACTGAAACAATAAAGCAATTTGGAGGTGATTGATATGTATGCAATATTGATATGAAATCCATGAAAAAGGTATATGCTCCAATTATATTGATTTTATTCAATAGTGATTTGGAAATATTTTTTCTGCAAAAGCCCTGAACATATGGTATTTTTGAGACTGTAAAAAAATACAAGTCAATGCAATAGAAATTAGTGTCACATTTATTCTTAGAGGTGCCATGAGTTAGTATATTTTTCTAGTTAATTCAAATGTTAGAAATATTTAGAAGGTGTGGTCAACATTCTCTTCCTATAATTCTGATCTATACACTCCTCCTGCAAAATCTCTAGAAGAATTAAGCACCTAGAAATAAGGTTTTATAATTGTCTGTGGAAATGTACTGATTCATGGAAACTCTGCATTTACTTTGAAATTATTTCTTAATGTTTTTCCAGTGAAAACTTTTCAGTGACATAGAAAATTGCTGTTTTCCTTCTTTGAAAACTCTAATTGTTATGACTGCCTACAATTATATGTAAAATAACATATGATGAAACAAAGAAGGTGCTCATAATGTTTCCAAACACACAAAATTTAGAGAGATACTAGGTATCCAAATAGTGATTCCATGTGAGTTCCTACTGTAGAAGGTATACTTAACAATTAAAGCTAATCATCATGTTTTATGCTTCTTTATTTTACCTGCTTTGTTAAATTCTTTTAATCAATTCTTTCTGATAAAATTCGCAAATAAATTTGTGCACATTTTCACTGATAATTTTAAGGCCTGAAAAAGTATGTCTTACAAATTCTTACAGATAAATATTACAGTTGTTATAACTAAGGCAAAATGTGTTGAGCAAATTATATTTAGTATAACAAAATGTACTTGGCCAATAATGGAAGATGTATATATTTTGATATTTTCTTTTCTCAATAGCAAATTTTTCAATAGAACAATCTTTATTTTTATTTCCACAGTGGCTTACATTAGACCATTGAGTTGTGGAACAGAAGTATCCACCTTTACTTTCTGGTATTTTAATTCTGACTCATGGCTTTGGCTGTGCACAGCATGTATATTTTTGGATGTACACATTTGCTACAATTTATAATCTAATACCCATATAAGACATCAGCATAACTTCACGAATTTCTCACTAAATCATTTCATTTTTAATCTTTGGTTACTATTAGGTAAGATAATTTAATATTCTTTCTGTAGAGCAAGAAAACATATATAGTGAATAGTACAATTGAAAATATGACTGAAAAGATGGCTATTAACCGACATCCAGTTACCTCTGTTTTCTCTAAATACAATTATCATTCCTACATCTCTCTGAAGCAGTTCTGGAAGTTCTTTACCTTGACCTCTTTTCACAGGATGATCCAAAAGTAAGCCAAATGGAAAGCAGACTTTTTGATTGTTACAGTGTGATGTCATCTACTTATTCTCCAATCTTGCACCATACAACTTCTAGCTCTTTTGTTGAGTGAAAATGACCATGAAAGGTAAACATCTTCATTCGATGCAGGTGTTCAGACAAGACAGCACGTCTAAAAGCAAAAGAAAAGATTTCTAGAACTGCTTTAGAAAGCAGCAAGAAAAATGAAATAACTGTGTTCCATAGGAAATGTAGCCATTTGAATTAAGAGCATTGTGTTTTTAATGTAATTAATTATTTTAATTTAAACACACACCATATTTTTCAAACATAGTTTGTATTTTTCTTATTTAGATATTCTTCCAAAGTTTCTGGCATGCAGTAATTTGTGTCGGGTTTTTTTTACTATTGATTTTTTTCTTTCCTCATTATTTACCTCTAAACCCCATTTCCCTTTGAATATTTACTATTTCACAATATTGATCATGCATTGTAGAACACATTTACAACTTCAGTTTCTCATGGTGATTCAGTTTAGTACATGGTGATTTTAATTTAGTAAATGATTATCTATTCTTTATCTATTTATTTCACTTATGAGTATGCCCTGAAGGTATATCCATTTGAGTATAAATGATTCAATCTCATCATTCTTTGTGGCAGAGTAATACTCCATTTTATTAAAAAAAAACAAACAAGCAAGCAAACAAAAAACTTCTTTATCCAGTATAGAGTTGATGGGCATTTGGGTTGTTTGCAAGATTTAGCTATCACAAACTGAGCTGCTATAATGGTTGTACTAGTCTAAATTCCCACCAACAGTGGAGAAGGGTTCCTTTTTCTCCACAATCTCGCCAGCATTTCTTTCTGGCAAATTTTGAGCTAGCAGTCACCCTTGTGGAGTGACATGAAATCTCAGTGTTGTTTTTATATGCATCTCTTGAATGGCCAGACATTAAGTATTACTTCATTTACTTCCTAGCTGCTTTTACATCTTCCTTTGAAAAGTGTCTGTTCATTTCAGATGCCCATTTTTGAACTGGGTCTTTATATTTGGGGAGACAGATTTTTGAAGCTCTTTATATATTCTAAATAGTAGCCCTTTGCTGGGGAATTACTCATAAAGATTTTTTTCCCATATTGTTTGTTGCCTTTTTGCTCTGCTGGTGGTTTCTTTTGCTGTGCAGAAGCTTTTTATAAGATCCCATCACATTTATTGATATCTTCTGCTAGTCCTTGTGCTATAGAAGTTTTGTTCATAAAGTCTTTCCCTAAGCCAATATCTCTAAGAGTTTTACCTAACCTGTTTTCCAGCAGGTTTATTGTTTCTGTTCTAATGTTGAAGTCTCTAAACCATTGTGATTTTAGTTTTGAACATGGTGAAAGAGACAGGTCTAGCTTTAGTTTCTGGCAGGTTAAAGCTCAGTTTCTCCAGCACCATTCATTAAAAAGGCTGTCTTTCCTCCATTAAGAATGTTTGGCTCCTTTGTTAAAGATAAGGTGGCTTAGGGTATCTGGAGTTGTTTCTGGATCTTCTAATGTATTCCACTGATCTGCACGCCTGTTTCTTTGTCCGTATCATGTCCTTTTGTTCACAGTGGCTTGTCAGAAAATGGAAAGACATCCCTTGTTCCTGGATAGGAGGAACCAACATCCTCAAAATGGCTTTACTCCCACAACTACTATTTAGATTCAAGGCAATCCTGATTGAAGTCCCAACAGCTCATTTCACAGATGTAGAGAGAAAGTATCCAAAAATTTATCTGGAACCTCAAGAGACCTATAATAGCAAAAGCAATTCTAGCAAACAAGGACATGGTCAGGGGTATCACTATCCCCAACTTGAAACTTTACGACAAATCCACTATGATTTGTGTCATGTTTATTTGTATCTTGCATCCATGATATCTTCATTGTTACACTCGTTTCTAGGATTATGAGTTGGGGATGAAAGGGTGGAGCCTGTGAGACAGAAAGTTGTTTTGAGTTCTGTACTTAAAAAACACAAAGATTTCAAATCAGCGTGTGCTATTACATACCATGTGATTAATAGAACAAATACACTGAGCCAACTGAGTTCTAATATGAACATGTAATCTTGTATATAAATAAACATAAAAACTGCATTTAAAAGATTAGATTAAGAAAATAAAAACAAATAAAATGAATAATTAAATTCTGATATATATATGGGTGTGCAATTTAGAGAAGAGAAATTGAGTAGTATTTACTGAGACAAAGGAACTAAATTCTTCGGATGTTCCTCCATCTGCTTGGACATGTTTCATCTCTCTGCTACTCCTTTAACTTCTCGTTACAACACATAAGTCTCTCAGAATAGTTTTAATTCATACGGACTGAATTCCTGCAAACAGTAATTTTCAAAGTAAGTGTCCCGTTTTCTGTTAACAAAGCCAATTTCCTTTGAGTCCTTTGTTTATGTGCTCATGTATTCTACCTTGTGTGGCTCACAATCATACAATGGCTGGTGATTTGAGTCATAGCAGACAATGAAGGATACTGTTCTAGCCTCACACTATGAAGAAAGGGCGATTATACAGACTCAGGGTCAGCGTTGTGAGAGTGTATTATTCAGCAATTGCTGCAAACTAGTCTGGGCCTAATACAATGCTGGTGTAATGATTTCATCAGAACCACAATGACTTAAACACAGAGTACTATATAGATCCTGTCGGAAGGGTATATGGAGTAAAGGAACAGCTGATTCTAAAGTTCTTAGTGATGGGTGGACAAATTAGAAAAGGCATTCAAGCAGCAGGCAAGTTGGAGAGGGATTAGCTGACATGCTTTATGAAGTAGAAGAAAATAATAAATGTTAATAAATAAGGCATTCAGAGCACTTATGTCATCTACAGAGGATGAGAAAGGTGAGAAGAGATAGAAGCAGAAGAATTTTCTAATTATGTGACTCATTAAAATTGCAGACTTTAAGGACAAATTATGAAGTGCAATCTCAAGGAACAATGAAGCATTTAAGGATCAGGGAATGGCTACAACATTTACTGTAATACATTTGTGAATTTTTTAAAAAGTATTTTTTGTATTTTATTCTATCTATTTCATGCATTAAATTTTACCATTGATACTTTTCTTCTTAAATTTTACCACTGATACTTTCTTTATCATTGATACTTTTATGGGAAAAAGCATAATATATAAAGAGTGAATTCCCAATGATTCAGATTTCCACTAAAACCTGTTACATAGATCCATAAAAAAGGGAGCTACTGGACTTCAAAAAGAGTTTTTCATAAAGGTTTATTTCTTTTAAGCCATTCCCAATTTTCATAAATTTTGGCTGATTATTTTTGTCTCAGTTTTAATTTTATAATAGAACCTATCGGTAACAATAGAGGAATGAATATAACACAATATTGTTATGTATACAACTTGTGTAAAACCATACAATTCACTTGCAGCAGATTTTCACACCTAAATAAGCCAGGAGCATGGTAAATTATTTTTACAACAACATTAGGGTCCAAAATGATCACAGCAAGCTTTAATGCTGAGCTGTAATGGAAAGAAAATGTCTTGCATTTAGAGGTAAACAAATCTCCTGCATAAACAAAGCATTATTATCCAATTAAATGATCCCTGTGGAAAAGGAAATTAAGAAGATTAACAATACTATCTATAATTGTTTCTAGTTATTTACATAAATACCAGATAATCTTAGGGAAATTAATTGTTTAATGTTCAATACGAATTACGAGTGTGATGTATGTGTGGAAGCTGTGAAATTTTTAAACTTCATTAGCTAGAGTGCAGTGTAGGGAAGATGGAGGTTAGAGTGCCACGTTTGGCCAAAGTGATTTTACTTTCTAGACAGGTGCAGGATACTACATAATTCTTAGAGCCACACAGTAAAAACGTATTAAAACTTTGGATCACCAAAATTATTGTCTTGTATTTTTTTAATTTTATTTTACCTCTCATGAAATTAGAGTTTAGCTTGTACCACTCTTCTAAATTTTTATTTTATTAATATATTTTGTATATTATAATTCATGCATTTAAACAGAAAGAAAATACTTTCTAATATGCAAAAATATTAATATTAATATATCAATATAACTTTAAAATAAAAATAAATATTTTTATCAATAAAATCCACATGACTATCATGCAGAGTGAACAACTATTAAATTTGTTATAATTATTTATTCATTTTATTTATTCATTATTACCTACATGAGTTTGAAATCATTCTCTATTTCTATATACATCTTTATCCATTTTTATAAAATACAATAATTTCTTTACAAACTATATATTTAATATCATAATTAGTAGAATAACAGTATAGACAGTAACATGTACAAATGTATTTCATTGGAGTAATTCAAAGAAAGAACAGATTTATAGTTGAAAAGAAAACTTTCTGTGTAAATACCATAGGTATAACATTTATCCTATGTGATAAATATAAATTTATCTTACATCTTTTAAAGTTAATCTGGTAAAATAAAAGGGGTAGAGATAAAGGGAAAAATAAAAATTGAAATGTATTACATACATTTACCACTTCCCTCCAGTGCTTGCGATCATTATGTACTTTAAACACGTACTCATAAAGTAAAAAGTTAAAAATAAATAAATTTTTGATTTTAAAAAAGAAATTGACAATTACTTCTCCAGACACAAACCTAAAGTGAAAATAGCTTTAAGTTGACAAGCGTTTCACTGAGGGAATTTAAGATTAGTTCTGTGTCTCCCCACTGTCACCAACACGTGCCAGGATCCTCCCAGCCGTCTGTTCTCATCTGTCGTCTTCAGTTTACATTTCACTCAACAGGATCAGTACTGCAGTATCAATTACTAGTTCATAATCATAATCTGGGAGAATAAGAAAAGGAAAAAAGAAAATATTTGATACTAAAAGAACATCCTTCCCAGAAGACCCAGCCAATGCCTTTGAAATATGTTTGATTACTCTTATTTGTAAAGGCAACTGAAAAACAGAACGTTTACTTTGGTTTGATTTGTTGATTCTTTCCTCCATCTGTGTACTGATACTGAAGGAAGGAAATGGATTTTCAATAGGTAATACGTTACCTCTGTCACATTCCCAGAGAAGTTTCAAATAACTGTGGATAAAGTTTGCTTGGAAAATTTGGTAAGTGAGATGCAATTAAAGAATATACTTTAGAAATTCTTTTAAATTCACTCATACTATTATTTCACCATTTAATGTAAAAAAATGAGATTTTAATCACATATCATTTGTCATCCTGTGTATGCTGTAAGAAATGTTCCTTTTAATTCAAATCAGAATAAGTCTCTTGAATACTGAGTAGAGCCAATTTGAAATGACCTTTTACAAAATAATTTTATATAATCAATAGTAATTTTAAGAAAACAACTGTACTTATGTACCTTGTAAGAAAGGGTGAGATTTAGATCTTATTGTTTAGATTTAATGTTGCTACCAAAGAAATGACAAAAGGTTATATTTTATTCTAGAATACAATATACTAATTTAAATTGGTATATTTGGCTTTTTTTTATTTTTTATGCTCTATGTCTAAAAGTTGTGGACAAGCCCAGAGAAATATAATGTAAGAGCATATATTTGGCACAATTTTGCTGATTTAGATATTATACTTTTTTACAAAGTTTAGTAACTAAAACTTTAAATATTATACTGGCTTTCTGTCCTTCATGATCTTATTAAAACTTTCTCAGTATAAACACTAACCTTCCTTTTAAACCATTAGAAAATTCAAGACAGTGTTTTGTACGTGTTTGATGCTTCCCGTAGGGGATGTGAACCCAAGGATCTCATAGACCATCACGGTTGATTGTCCTGATTTCTCAGTCCCTGATCAATATCAAAAGTACAGCTATTTTTCCTGTGAGGCCCCACTATCCTCACCATTGTGAACAAAAATCATTTCAAATGTTGGGGAGAAAAAGAACTGAGAAAGAAATTTCTGATTAGAAAGGAGTGGCAGGAGAACAAAGGTTTTTTTAAAAAATAGGAAGAAAAGAAATGAAGGAATATGGGAAATTTCAAGTACCATACATTAATTTTACCTCCATTTCAAGTCTCATTAATCTTGAATATTATTGTGTATTTCTATGATATCTCTGATGTGATTTAAACTTGGTAATAAAGCGCAGCTTACTTTGCTTTATTGTAAAATGAAAGTCAAGCCAGAAAACAATGCCATAATCTTTGCCTTTTCTATTTTCAGAATAATTCCACAGTGATTTCAAAAGTAAGTCAAGTACCTGGTGAGGACACAGCTGACTAATAGAGAATTAAACAGCTCAGCCTGAAATGCTGCCATAAGTAGTTTGCTTATGACTTAATGAGGCAAAGGGAAAAAACTGACCGAACAAGAAGCTAAATGTTCATTCGCTCGGCTCAATCCCTCTCGAAGGTGTATTTGTGACAACGGCATCAATTCCCAGAGACGTGAACAGAACAGCTGCTCGGAGCCATTGACTGGCTTCCACACCTGCTGAGTTAATCTCAAAATGTCCATTTTGCTGCCCCTTTGCTATAGCAACGAAGTATTTTACTACCTTGATCACTGGTTCCTCATACACCCAAATCTATTGCGCTGCCTATTTTTCTCACTGTTGCTCACTTTTTAGTCACAGCTATTATTATTTGACTTCAACGTTTTGCTCATCCATTTCAAGGATATTTTCATGTCTCCTTTTGCTATAAAGATGGTATGTGTAAAGTCTCCAGCTTGAAAGAAAATCCCAGAAAATTAAATTGAAATTTCACAGAAAACCGAGGCTTGCAAAACCTCTGAAATTTCTCAGGCCGCTGCCTTCCTTCTCTTTGGTTTTCATTTTGGATGAAATTTTCCCTCATGGTTTGTGATTATGCGCTCAACTGCAATTTCACCCTTGCACAAACCCATTCATTGACACTGCAGATAGTTCATACTGAGAGGTCACACAGACTAATGGAGATTTTCGATAAAATAGGGAAACATGAAAATCAATAACATTCAATATTTCATAAGTGTGTCAGTCATTAAATTGTTTTGACTTAAATCTGATGAGAGTACACACAAAAACCTGTAATAATTGGGGTTGATTTCATAAGTCATTTGACTTTGTCTAGGACTAGATTCAGGTAGAAAATTTTAATTAGTACTTTCAGATAAACAATGATATTCCATTAAGAACTATTGTTTTTCTGTCTATAGCTTTAGTCTGGTCTATTTGATGAGCAAGTCCAGCCAATAATAATTGCATTATTGATTATAATTATGAAAATAAATACACGTTTAAAAAGTCTATGTACCCTCACTTAATTTATGTGGATTTATAGAGTAATGCTTTTTAACAATTGATACAAAGTGAACTTAGCTCACATTTGCCATACCTTACATTCAGGAATTTCAGAAGCACTGATTTTCCCCAAGAAAATAACTTAGGACATGTTAGACAATGCCTGTTTTTAGTTGTCCAGACTACTGCACCAAAAGCCTATCTGTTATTTCAGACAGGATTATTACTTTGTAAAGAAACATGTTGAAAAACTTGTATCGAAAGAAAATGGAAAGAAATTTTTACTTCTGAGAAATTTTAAGCAAGATATATCTATTTTGAAGGCTTGAAAAGAATATTTGAATTACATAAAACTAGCATATTGTATAGTTATGAGAATATATATATTTCATAATTCTGAGTTGTTGGGTTTTAAAAATATATTATTTTATGCCTATTATACCTAGAAATTAGACTAAAGTCACTACCATACTTCCACTTAAATATTTATTCATCAACAAAGCATAATTTAAAGCAACCGTTGCTTGTTAGAGCTAAGGAATTACTGCCTTTCATCCCTGAGGTTCATTCAATATTCACAGTGACATATGGGCATGGCCGTGATTCTCAGCTGAATCTAAGCTTTGCAGCCCCCTGGGTAATCCAGTAAACTTGCTCATCACAATTACCTATCTTTTAGAAGTTATTGATGGAAAAGCATTATAAAACTTCCCATGAGTTTATAATACCCAGTCAGGGTGGAGAACTATCGTACTATCTATAAAATAAGTTTAACATATCACAACCAAATTCTATTTTATCAGGATGCAACACAAGCAAATTCATCTGCTTTGGAAAAGCCTAAAATGAGACAGGTAGCTCAGGAAGCATGGGATTCTCATGTTACTGAAATCCATCTTGTCTATGAAAGTGTCACAGAGACTTCGAATTTCAGTACTTTGTTTTCAATTTGGCTGAAATATTGAAGAACTTTATTCTCAATAAATATTCCATACACTTTTTAAGGGTGCATACTCAGTAGCAGATATTGAGGGCCTCGAACTCACAGCAGTCCTCCTGCCTCTGCCCCCTGTGCTTGGGTTATAGGCGAGCGTCACCACTTCCGGGAACCTTGTGCTTGCAAGTCACGTGCCAGAGCCACTGAGCTAAATCCCCGGCCCCTATTTGTTTTATTAATCTAACTTTCTATGCCTTAATATGCTCTTTAAATTAAATGCTTACACTTCCACCAAGATTGTAATTGTCTTTAATACATAGGTTGGTATACTTAAGCTCTTGAACGCAGCATAATGTACTAGACAATCTAGACTTGGTTTGGAGCACTATGAAATCAGATAGACATGAAGCTGTATTACTGTTTACTGCTATGTAGTCCTAGATAAATTAATTTCCGTGATATATAGTACTTTTGACTGTGAAATAAAGTGAGAAATGACCTCACCGGAAAGATGTAAATATGTTATTTTATTTTTCTTTTTTAAACAAGGTCTCACTTTGTAGTTCAGGCTGGCCTTGAGCTCACTAGGTAGCCCAAGGAAGCCCTGAACTCACAGCAATCCTCCTGCCTCTGCCTCCCGAGTGCTGGGATTACGCAGGTGAGCCACCAAACCCAGCATTTGTGGTATGTGGTACTGGTTGCTGGTGGGCGTGAGTCACCACACCCAGTACTGTGTGTGTTTACAGGGCATCGAACAAGGGACCTTACTCTTAGGCAGGTGCTGGTACCACTGAGCTGAATCTCCAGCCCGTGTACTTTATTTTTATCAGCACTTACAGTGTACTTTAAATGAAAATGATAAGAATGTATTGAACAAATTGATTAACGGTCAAATTTCTGGATCATAACTGTTTAAATGAATAATTTTAGTTTCTTAGATTCACATTTTCTCAGGAGTCATTCATTATTAACCATATTTATTATATAGTGGTAGAGTGAAAAGTGTAAAACCTATAGAAAAGTACATGAATTAAAACTTATGCAAATTATCACTTATTTATGTAAATAAAGTAAAATAAGCAAAAACTATCCTGGCCTCCATTATATGTGTTAACATGGCTATAATTGAATACTTTGTGCTTACTATATTCAGTTTATAATTTTAATGATAAGCATAATAAAAGTTAATCTATTTCGATTCACAACCAAAAAAAATATTAATATTATAAGCTTTCTGGGTCAACATATATAAAATTAAGCCTCTTTCAAAATGGAAAATATAAATTATATGATTGAATCTGCTCTTTATGTACATATGTAAATATATCAGACATTATTATGATCGCTGCAGAAGTAGTAGAATATAAAATGATTGTGATATATGGCCTTTGCAGAGCTCGTATTTGCATTGATACTGTGGGACTGGGAACTGTATGTGAGTACAGTTGCACACTATAATTTTATAATGATATATTCCTCCCAAATGTGGAATGAAAACAAAGACGTAGCAGTGACAATGTAAAAGTTTGAAGACTGGTCTCTTGAAACTTATTGCTAGGTTTCTTTTATTTACTTAGATTACCATAATGAATTACCGCGATGCTTGGGAAGGACGCCAAAAACATATTTTCTCATATCTCTACAGAATTCTGCTTAGGGTGGACCTCCTGACTTAACCAGCTTTTCCTCCCTTATGTCCTCTTTTGATGTTTTTCGATGTATGCATATAGAGAAAGGGTGTGAAGTCTCTGCTGTCTTTTCTCTAAAGAAACTAATACCTTTGGAATGGAGCCTTACTTTTATGACCTCACCTGGACTTCATTATTTCTGTGTGGACCTTCCCTACAAATACAGTCACAGCAGGAGAGAGAGGGGCTTCACCCTATGAATCTTGGGAAAATACGAATCAATTTATTGAGGTTTTCATTCTGGCTCATCAAAATTTATGATTTACATGCATGCAAAATATCCTTACCTCCCTCCAGTAGGTGCATCAAGCTTAAGACATTTCGGTATCAGCTGTAAAATCTGAGGTCCCAAATCCCTTGTACATATCTAAATCAAATATGAGTGAGACTTAAGTTAGAATTCATCCTAAATCCAACTTTCTCCAGTGTGAAGGTGAGAAACAAGGCAAGTCATCATTTCCCAAAATATAATGGTGCATAATCACCATTATATATTCCCATTCGCGTAGGCAAAGATGAAAACCAATAAAATGAACAGCGGTCCTCCAAGTCCCACACTCACCCACACGAAGTCCATTGCATTTACATTTCAAGAAACACTCACTTTGGTTTCATGTTGGCTCCTTTGGATTCAGTGGGGATGGGGAAGAACTTACTCTAGAAAAGAAGATTCCTCAGGAAGCCACGAGATAGAGAAAGTGGTAACTTACAGTAAACTAAACATTGGAGCCTTTGTGAGTTAGCATACAAAAGAGACTCTCAGGGCCTAATGAAATGCAAGAGACCAAGACTAGGTCCTTAACCCAAGGGCAGACACCGCGGAGGAACTGAGAGACAGAGGAAGCAGTCTGCCTTCCAGACATCCAAGGCCTCCCCGGGCAGGAGCACCCTTGCTTTCTAATCCAGGCACCTGTGCCAAAACCCAAGTCTGACTTTCCACGGTCTTTGCCTGATGAAACACCCTTTTGTGACGAGTGGAGAGGTTTGTTTTTTTAGAAACGTTCATTTGGCCATGCACCATTTGCTGTTTGCAGTTTTGTAAGCTTCAATCTTTGTCCCCCCCAAAACAAGGATCCAAGAGCAAGATGGTCCTTGTTACCATCAGAAAACAGGAGCATTATGTGCCCTGTTCCTCAGGTCCTTCCCACTCATCACCACTGCTGCTCCTGGGCTTCCCTTCCTTCGATCGGAGCCCCGACTCTCAGGATGCACCCAGCAACACTTGGGACAGGATAATTCTTATTTGCCCTCACTAAATAACTATTGGTATGAAAACTCAAAGTAAAAATCATGTGCTTTACAATAAATGGCATTGGCTATTTCTGATAGAAAGCATAAGAAAGGACTTGGATCTATTTTTTCAGGTGTGAATATTGCTTTTAGGCTACCTTTGGGGTGCTCTGCCTTCTGTCACACTGATAAGGTACACTGGGAAGTGACTGAGCATGTACATTCGCAGTGGACTCAATGTTTGTGTCCCTCAAAACTGGCACATTGAAGTCCAGCCAACGATGTGATAATGTGTAGGGCTTGAGTGAGAGGCATTCTGGGAAGGCAGGGCGCTCTTAGGTGGGATCATTGCTCTCACAGAGGACTCTGCAAAGGTTGTTCTGCTTTTTTCGAAGCAACATGAGGAGAGGAAAAGAGAAAAATGATTACAGACTGAATGAGGACCCTCGAGAGACCTACTGTACCAAAACCTTAATCGCAGGTTTAGGCTACAGAGGTGAGAGAAATGAACGTCTGTTGTTACTAAACAAAGCCTCCCCAAACCTTTTTCCTTATTTCTTTTAAATATGCACTTTGATAAATGTCTATCATAGTCAGAGTATTTCTGTAAAAAAATATTTTAAAAATCCTTCTAGAATTAAAAAAATCACTTTTGGTGCTGTTAACCTCGCAATCATTTTCCTATCACAGAGTTTTTCCTGTTCTATGTTTTTATATCATCAAATATTTCAATATGTAATAGTTTGACTTTTAATGAATACAATAATTTCAACATTTACCTCATTTGTGTTCATCATTACTGTATTGTAAATTTAGGAAGCATATAATACTACGTTTTCAATTTATCACCCGATAAATGTATGAATTCTGGCAAGTCATGACCTCTAATAGAAATATTGCAATAAAACACTTATCTTCCTTACAAAGGTTTTTTTTGAAAACCACTTTTAATTTTTAATATATTTTTATAAACTCTAAGAGAATGTCTGATTGTATGACAAGTGTGTGTCTGGCTTCATAAAACACTATCAAACTGGTTTTAAAGGAACAATATTATTTTACATTTATTGTTGATTGATTTTTCTTTTTCCAGCATTGTAAAGCTGCCATCCCCGTCAGGGAGGTTATGCATGGTTTGTGAAGAGAAATGTGTTGTTAATCTTACCGAAGACTCTCGCCCAAGAGGAAAGACTCTTCTCTTGCTGCATTCAAGACTGGATTTATGGCTTGCGTTTTGATAGTTTGATAATTTGTCCTGGCGCATCCATCTGTGCTCATCTTGTTTGACCTCATTAGACATGTAGATTTTTCAAATACGCCCAGTGCCACTTTTACTCTCTTCTATAATTCAGAGTTGGAACTCCACTCTGCACAGGGTGATGCTTTCAGTGGCGGAGCACCAGTCTCTTCGATGGTATTCATTTTCCTTCTTGCATTTTGTTTTCTAGCCCTGAGACTGAGTAATCTCTACTATCCAATACACAATTCAGGAATCCATTCTTCTTCCATAAAATTGTTTGAGTCGGGCGTGGTGGCTCAAGCCTGTCTTCCCCGCACTCAGGAGGCAGAGACAGGAGGACTGCTGAGTTCCAGGCTTGCCTGGGTTACATAGTGAGCTCAGGGCCAGCCTGAACTACAAAGCGAGACCCTGTCTCAAAAAAAAAAAAAAAAAAAAACAGTAATAACATGTTATACATCAATAGCAGTAATACTTTTTCCAGGTTTCTGCAGTCATCTGAAAAAAATTATAGAAACATCCAAAATACTCCATTAAAATGACAGAAAGAAAAAAAAAAACATACCCAGAAAACAGAAAAATCCTGTTACTGTTATGGTGCCTGGTACTGGAAAGAAAACATTCTAGAGAAACTTCATTAAAAACAGCTACTACAAATCCTTTTAGTAATTTAAAATATTTCATTAAAAGTTTCTGTTCATCTAAAGTGTACTTTTCTATGAATTTATCTGAGGTAGTTGATTTAAAGTTTTAAATTAGCAAGTGTGTCTGTGTTTAAGGGATAATCTCCATTCATTCATTTATTTGTTTGTATTTATTCCCATACTTTATAATGCTTTGTTGAAAACTGAACATTTGGAATAGTATACTGAGGTAATTTAATAAGATCATTCCTTTGCTAAGTTCATGTTTGTTGGTTAATGGTTCTATTTGCTTGTTCAGTCCATATTCAAAATAATTTTTATACAGATTATCACTTTCAAATGTAGTGTCTGAATCTCCAAATCAGTATTTAATTTCTTCCATTAAGTTCTAGTTTTTGAATCATGATAAGGTCGGAGCTATATATATATATATTTTTTTTAAATTTCAAAGTAAATCCTATTCAGGGGGCTTTTTGTTAATTAAGTTTGAAAGCAATAAAAGTTATAAATTAGTTTTATCTAATAAGTGTTTCTTTTTATTTAACAGACAATTATCTTGGGATTTGAACTGCTAACTGAAAGATTGGTCTAATCTTATTTTAGATATTTTAGTAAAGTATCTTTGAATCTCTTTACTATACAAGACTCATGCTAAGGCTAAGCATGTGTTTAGATAAAATGTGGTTACCTTTTCTAGATTCCTTTATTTAAAAATGTAATTCTTTATTGGTACATTTTATACACATCTCACAATCACAGTCAACATTGAGAAACTGATATATGACCTGGCTTAATTCTCTTTTTTACCCGTACCCTAACCCACCCTACAACCCTCACCCCCTTATATGCATACGCTTTTGTTTTCTCTTTTTTTGATTATATTTATTCTTTCCCCTAGATTCCTTTTAAAACAAATTAACCAGGCCAGAGATTTAGCTCAGTGGTTCCACCGCCCAGCTAGCAAGTGCAAGGTCCCTGGTTCCACCCCGGTAACCACAGACAAGAATACCAGGCGTGGAGACTCACGCCCACCAGCCATCAGTACCACACGCCACAGTGATGGGTGTGGTGGCTCACGCGTGTCATCCCAGCACTGGGGAGGCAGAGGCAGGAGGGTTTCAAAGCTGTTGTTTTTCAAACAAAACTGGCTCCATTTTTTCACTATAAAACCAGGCCCTAGATCAGCCACTGGAATGTGATGGGCAAGAAGTTAAAAGTCAGAAAAATGTGAATTAATTGTCTACAAATCTGTTCCTTCAAATACACACATTTAAAAGGTATTTGCCTCCTTTGTTTCATTCTCTCGTTACCCTAGGTAATTCCTCATCATGTTTAGTTTTTACTGTTCTTTTCTGCAGAAGAAAATGTCTTACAGGAACTTATTGTGTTATTAAGCAGAAACGGAAAATTCTTGTGCTTAGAATCTGTCACTTTTTCTTTAAACAGACTAACTTCAATGTAGTAAAAATAGATTTTTATGGAACTTCCCATCTGAGAAAAGGTGATTTATTTTTTTCAAAAAGACAGGAATGCTGCAAACCCCTTTAAGAAAGGGATATGTTCCATTGCATTTTTAACATTTACATTATTATAGTAGTTGGTAAGTGATATATATTTGCAGAACCTTCAATAAATACTTCAATCACTTATTTACTTTATGCAGTTTAATAACTTTATAGTACAGGAATTCTGAGACGTTTCTTTCAAAACAAACAAACAAGCAAACAACTAATCTGAATGGGATAAGGATGACGGTGATGACCTAGAGCCATATGTCCTATGAGACAACAGTTGCAAAAGTTTCTACATGGGCCAGAGGATTAGCTCAGTGGTTCCAGCGCCTGCCTTGCAAGCGCAAGGTCCTGAGTTCGCTCCCCGGTGACCACATACAATGCTGGGCGTGGAGACTCACGCCCACCAGCCATCAATACCACATACCACAGTGCCGGGCGTGGTGGTTCACGTCTGTCATCCCAGCACTCGGGAGGCAGAGGCAGGAGGATTGCTGAATTTGAGGCTTGCCTGGACTACAAAGTGAGCTCAGGGCCAGCCTGAACTACAAAGCAAGACCCTGTCTGAAAAAAAAAAAAAAAAAAGTTTCTACAAAATGAAGATTCAAAACATTCGTGACAAAGTCTTACTTTCTTGAGACCACTTGTGTAACACTATTAGACTGTCTGAAATTGGACAATTTATCAAAATCAAAGGTATTAGCCAGGTTAGTGACTGGTAAGGCCTGAGTACCTAATATCCAAGAAGGTGCCCTGACTACTACATTTTCCAAAACAAAAAACAAAAAACAAACAAAAAATATGGCTCTGGAGCACTAGAGTAAAATCAAGAGGATTCTTCTAAAAGACAAAGTATGGTGGTGTTCATCAAATAATCATTCTCTATAACCTGAACAACTTCCATTTTGCAATACATTTCCTGTATATTGAAGATTAAGTTTCTAAAACATGAACATTTAATGAGGATTAAAAAAAATATCTAAACCATTTCAATCTTATCTATGTACCTCTACTTCTTGGGATTTTATAATCTCATTGATATAGTTCCTGAAATGTTGATGTATTATATATCATAGAAATACACCTTTTATTTTATTTTTGATTTTTTGTTCACTCGTTTACCTTTATTATAACCTCTCAGTGATATGGGATGTTTAGTGAATATCTGTGTGAAATTTGTTTACTTATCTAGAAATGTAAGAATGAAAAAGAAAACATGACAGATAAAATTCATGTGGTTTTGTATGCTCTACTTATAGTGCCTAGAAAATACTTTGCGAGGAGCAAAAAATAAATTGTAGGGTCCTATGTACATTCATTTAGAAATAAGTGAATGCATTAAAAACCAATTAGGTATGAAAATCACTTTTAGTTGTAGGCATGGAAAAAAAGAATAAAATAATATTTCTCCTAATAGACTTCATAATTTGATTACTTCCACAGAAATAAACTGAAATTATCTTAAATATTATATTTAAAAAGAACTAAAAAATTATTGTTAATGTCATCTGTAGACAAATGCCAACAAAATTGAACAAAAAGTGTTTAGTCAAGGAGTAATTTATACTCAGAAAACTGAGTAGAGAATCATGCCCAGCTTCTAAATAAAATGTGCACTTCACTTTTCATGTCACAGAATATTTTACTTCACGTTTTTGGAGTTCATTAATTATGTAAGGTATTAAAATACAATATTGTTCTGTAAAATAAAATATGAGTACTTTTATAACTTGAATTTTTCTTATGCATTTCAATATAAATCTGTTTTAGCAAATTACATCATAATTATTGCCAAAAAGAAAAGAAATTGAAGATGTAGCCACATAAGTTCTTTAAATCGCAAAACTACCTACTAGAATGTGTACCTTTTTTCTCAGCCATGATGGATCTCTTTTTATTTATTTGATTTTCCTGTGGGCTGTATATGACAGATTTTACTTATGACAATTATTTTAAAAGACACAATACTTACAGAAAATATTTGAATATTCATGGTGAATGAAGAGAAAACCATGAATATTCTCATTTGATGCTAATTTAGCAAAGAGCCATCCCATATGGATTTAATTAAGAGCTACCCTCGCCCCATCTACCACTCAATGAGCTCTAACAGGGTTTGAAGAGCAACTGCCTGTTTTCTGAGTTAGGGCAATTTTTAAATTAATGACATTCATGGATAATATATAAAACTACCAAACTGAGTTTTTGTGAAAAGAAAGTTAGCTTGTATATGCTTTTTTATTAAGCAGGCAAATTTATCACTATGCTGTCTTTGAAAAATGCAGGACAAATTGCATAAAAGTAATGCAAGTTGTGATCTTAAAATTCATATTTTCACACTTTTCATAAATGTCAAATACTGATTGCCTGTGACTTCTTGAGAGCATACTTTCCTGAGCCTCCACCTGATGAACTTCCCATAAATAGAGGGGCATGTGTGCCTGAACTTAGGCTATTTCATAAGCTGACGCCTATGCTCTGAGTCAAGTTTAACTAAAAATCTCCATCTCTCTCAGTCAGAGAAAATTATGTCACCTTTTGCATTACATTTTCATTTATAGAGATGAAAAGTTATAACTGCAGCGTGATAATATAGCAACACTCAATTTTATAAAAATTGCCACAGTCTGTGTGGGGCTAACAATGTATCTTTTTGGATATTTGTCTATCAAATTTTTCAAATGATTTGAAACATCAATTAAAATATAGGATAATTTTTTTCCAATCATTATGTACCAATATCTCTTTCCTAACCAAGACAAAGCATTAGAAAGGGCTGCCTGTGGGGATATTGGTAAATATTATTTTTAGAGTGTCATTGATTTCTATAAACCTTTGAATAAAATACCACAAATTGTCTAAATAATAAAAATATTCAGAAATTCAACAACTTTTTAATATAGCTTGTGGCCAAAACTTTTTCCAGGTGCTTCCACTTCTCTTCTCCTCTCTCTCTCCTGGTAGATGAATAGATACAATGGGCCTTTAAGAAACTACAGTGCCGCACAGACACAGGTGATGCAGCGATGCAGGTGCAGGCCAGTCTTACATTGCTAAATGCTACTTCCGCCCTTGCACCCAATCACATCCCACCGTGAGCACTGCTCCCGCCCTCTCATCCAATCACATCCCAAGGTGCCTTATATAAAGGCCTGTAACTTCCATAATAAGGAGAGAAGCTTCTCAACCAACACGGAGTCTGGGAGTTGTGATTCTGTGTCCACGCTCACCCTCCCGAGGTCTTCAGATGACAGAGACAGCACGGTAACCTGCCCAGGCCAGGTGACATATCTATTATGAAATAAAACACAATTTGAGCAATTTATTGTTCATTAATTCAACATTAATATCATGCCATGTAAATTAAATATAAAAATATGTGAGTTTACAGAAAATAAGTCATATGTAATGTAATGACATTTTCTTCAGCAGTGCATATAATTTTTTATTTACATTTAAAAATTCATTAATAATGTATTAAAATAATAAACCAAGTTTAAGAGATACTTATTACTCATTTGAAATTATAAAAGTCAAAGTAGTGGGCTGGAGATTTAGCTCAGTAGTTCCAGCCCCTGGGTAGCAAGCTCAAGGTCCTGAGTTCAATCTCTGGTAACCACATATGATACCGGGCGTGGTGACTCACGCCTATCAGCCAGCAGTACCACACACCACAATGCCAGGCGCTGTGGGCCATGCCTGTAATCCCAGGACTTGGGAGGCGGAAGCAGGAAGATTTCTGAGTTTGAGGCTTGCCTAGGCTACATAGTGAGCTCAGGGCCAGCCTGAACTACAAAGTGAGACCTTGTCTCAAATAAATAAACAAACAAACAAATAAATAACTCAAAGTGAATTTAAAATTAATAGACAAAATATTTGTTTTCACCAAATTCAAATTAATTGATAAAGTCTACGAATGGCCTCAGTGCCAGACACGGGCGAGGGTCTTACTCTAGCCAGTACTGTGTGTGATTGTTCAGCTTTAAGTTTATCAGGTTTGCATGCTGAAACTATTATTTCAATAAAAATCCATGATAGTACATTTATTCATTTTAAAAAGTCTTCATGCTATTTAATAATATTATCCTTCTAAAAGGAAAAAAAGAAAACTTCATTTTTACGATGGCTTCTTTAAGTTTTACAAATTGTTCTGAACATGAGGAAGTACATTATTTTACCAATAGGGTCAGAGGTATATACTAGTAAAAGAAATGGTCCTGGAATTTGCAGATTTTGGAAACTCACTTACTATACTGTTCTAAGGAAAAATGTCATTTTAATTAAAGTCTGTTCCAATTATTCATCCAATAAGAATTTAAGGAGTTTAAGACTTCTGTGTGGAAGAAATTACAGCAGGACTTCACCTGGGAAATGACAGTCCAGGCCTTTCACATTGTGAAATGTCTCCAATTTGAATGCTGCAGGGTACCTTCATTCAACTCCTGACTAACTTTTAATATAAAAATAATAATTTGAAATTAAAGATTAAAGTTAATTTCTAAAATTTTAAAGTTATGGCAATATTAATCATCTAGGAGAGGCAAGATTTCTCTTGAGCAAAATGCCTGCAATTTTGATTTTATGCTAATAGCATTAACTATATGAAAAATATTAGTATGCATACATGTGTAGTGATAAGCTTGATGCTTGCCAAAATGAGATGCTTAAATGGTGATGAATGTGATCAATTTGCCATCTGTATGATATGAATCTATTCTGAAAAATCTTTACTGATTAAACAAAGCACTTGGAAGGATGATAGATGATTTCCAAGTTTGTAACCTGGGATAATCATATTAGTTGGGCACAAATTTCACAGGTAACAAAAATTAGATTCGTATTTGTATGTAATTTTCATGCAAAACTTTCCCAATTGGTTTTTACAGTACAACTTGGAAAACACAAAGGTGAAGTGTTAACCTACTGTTTTCTGTTTGTTGTTTTGTTATTGTTGTTGTTTTTAATAGCTCCACATTTGCCTGTGTTGGGTTTTTCCTTTTTGTACGTTGATTTATACCCTCAAAACGTTTAAACCACTCAAAACTGATAAACATGTTGAAAATAGTATTGCCCTTAGCATCTTAATTCTTTACACATTAAAGTGACAACACACAATGACATAGTTCTCCAGGCCCCAGTGACTGTAGGCTGCAGCGAGGCAAGTCAATAGTACCTGAGCAAGCAGGAAGTAGAAACGCGGGCAGCTTTAGGGCTTAAAAAAGAGAATGTAGGCCTCTATCCTCCTCCCACTAAAAGACAAAGAAGTAAATCTTATAGAGAGTAGGACAAAAGCTTCATTCAGCACAGCAAGAGAAACCACTAACAGAGCAAAATGACAACTGACAATATGGGAAAAAACTTTTACCAGCTGCTTCTCAGACAAAGGGCTACTATCTAGAGTATATAAATTAAAAAAAAATTTAAAGATCCAAATCAAAAATGGAATATGAAATCAACAGACACTTTCAGAGGAAGAAGTAAAAGCAGCTAAAACACAAATGAAGAAATGCTCAACACCACTGGTCATTTAAGAGATGCAGATGAAAACAACACTGAGATTCAAATCCACAAAGAATGGGTGCTATCATGTAATTAACCAACAACAAATGCTGGCAGGGCTGCTGGGAGGCCAAAACCTTCCTCCACTGTCAGCAGGAATGTAGACTGGTACAGACATTGTGGAAATCAGTGTGGAGATTGATCAAAAAAACTAGGCTTGGGGCTGGAGACTTACCTCAGTGGTTCTGGTGCCTGGAAAGGCAAGGTTCAGTCTCCATAAGCACATACAACAATACCGCGCTTGGTGACTCACGCCCTCCAGCAATCAGTACCACATACCACAGTGCCAGGTATGGTGCCTCAAGCCTATAATCCCAGCACTCAGGAGGCAGAGGCAGGAGGATTGCTGAGTTTGAGGCTTGCCTGGGCTACAAAGAATTAAAAGATTCATTTCACAAAGACCTATGTGCATCCATGTTTATAGCAGCTCAGTTTGTGATAGATAAATCTTGGCAACACCCCAAGTGCTATCACCTGGAGATTATATAAAGATTTTTTTTAACAAAATGTAGTATTAATCTGGCACTAAGAATGATAAATGTGAGTCATTTATATTGAGATGGATGTACCCTGAGGACATATATGTAAGTCAAATAAATAGGTCACAGATGTGCAAATACTGTATCTTTTCTATAGTATGAGAAACTGAAGGTATAAATGATGTCCAAAATGTATGATAGGTTTTGTGAAATTGAAAAGTTTTAAAGGTAAAAGGTGGGTAGGGGTAAGAAAAGAAGGGAAAAAATTGATGATTTTAAAAAAAGGAAACAAAGATTAGGTATATAGGGGTAGGGTTTGTGAGGTGGGCAGGGGAATGGGAAAAATGAGAATTTGTGCCATGTACTGGTACAAATTCTCAATGTTGATTGTGATCATAACATGTATATAAAATGTACCGATAAAATCTTTTCTTTTTTTTTAAAAAGAGAAGGCAGAGAAGTAAATCTTCTTATAGAGAGTAACGTACAATGTGAACTTTTACTAGTATACAAGCTAATGAAATATTTCTTGTAGAGAGAAAGAAGACCACTATCCTGGAAAGTTTCTGTGTTAGGACTGTGGTGACTCTATCTTGAGGGAGTTGCCATGTCTACTTTCAAATCCGTATTTCCTGTTAAAACTTGATGTTTTCTTGGAGGGTACAGTCGATGCAGAAATGCAAGAGAACATGAATAATTCGTTCAGTAGATTTTGTGGAAGATAGACACGACAATGATTTATCCAGTCATGCATCACTTCACAATCAAAACAATGACCAGTGCGATGCATGACTGGAGGAGGAAGCCATCGTGAAAATACAGGCTCCGCTTACCTCACAAGTCCAACCAAGAGAAGCCTGGAAACTTATGTTGTTCTCTGCTACAGTTTGGATGCAGCGTGATGTGTTCCTCAAGCACTCCTGTGTTGAAGATTGGTTCTTAGCATGACAGTGCTGGAGATGGTGAGAACTTTGTGGGTAGCATCTGAAAACAATTGCTCTCATCGATGTTGAGAGTATGATTGTAATTACTCAAGGCTGGAGAGAGTAGAAGGGAGACAGATGGGGAAAGCTTAGTTAATGGTTACTAAGCTACAGACAGATTGAATAAGTTATGGTGTTTCTCTTTCTTTGTTTTTTCCCACGGGAGGATAACTATAGACAACAATAATGGATTACTCATGGCAAAGAGACTACAAGAAAGAAGTTTGAATATTTCCACACAAAGACATTATAGTTTCTCAGGAAAGTAAGTATCCCTCCCTTGAATGGAGCTTCATATGGTGTATATACGTCAAAACATCATACTATACCCCATTTTTATGTCAATTAAAAACTAATATAGTGAAATATTTTCCAAAAAACTTAGATGGGAAATGAATGGGTCACCAGGGGTAATTTTCTTAGAAGGAATTGGTGCTGGAATTTCATAATCTTTATGTCTTGTGAGAGGGTGTTTTTTTATAAAAAAAAAAAATCAAGCCTGATTCCCCCTTTTTTCTGGCTTTCTATCCTGCCAGGTGATCTCTTGTATGATTCTTCACCAGGATGCCAACACAATTATTTGATGGGGCCAGGTGGACCCTCACCAAAACCAAGGAGATGCAAAACTGTGAGCTATATAAACCTCTTCTTTAATTTTATCAAGCCTTGGGGATTTTATTATAGCAACGGAAAGTACATTCTCTGAACTATGCTGCTTATCTGCACTTTGCTGGTTTATCATTCTGGGCAAAAGATGATACAGTTAGTCTGTCCAACTTAATGTATCATTTTTGTAAGATCCTAAAAAAATTAGGGATCACTGGTATTTTAGTAATTCTTTAATTTTTTTTCCTAATAAATCTTCTTTGGTGTCTGCTACTTACCATTAGCTGTTCATCTTTATTTACATGTTCTGTATTTGTTTTTTCTAAATTCAGGCAATAGCACAAATTCCTTGTTCATCTCATGTGTAACAGTTCCACGTGACTGTTTCGCATGATAATTTATGAAGTGACATTCCACGCATCACATTTTCCTTACTGTTCTCTAGGATGTCTCATTCAAGTGCATAAAATTATTTTACATGTATTTCCATGTTCTAAATTGTGGAAAAGACTGTAAAGAAAAAAAATGAAAGATTTTTTTAAATTAAGTGTAGAAATAGCACTTATTTTTTCTAATCTTTTATTGAAAGGGACTAAATTATATAATTATCAGCTTTTGTGAGAGGTGGGGTATTGCCCAGCAACTTGTTTTTCTTGGCTCTAAGTCTATCACCAGTAAAGTAGCGGACAATGGAGTTTGATACATTGTCATCTTCCTAATATTGTTAGAATAACACATTGATAGGTTCTAAGAAATGTCTAATCATTTTAGTAAATAAGTTTTATTCAATCATACATTTTATTATAAATTATAAATCATGTTAGATATTTGTATATTACTTTCAATTCAGAAAGTAATTTCTATTTGTAGCATTGTTGAAGTTTCAGGAGATAACAAAATTCATTTGGCATTAACTAAATATAGTACTGTCCAGTGTTATGGTACAGTGTCACATAATGCAACCTTATATTTATCCAGAACTGTTTTTCCAGCTCAATGACTATGCTTCTCAGGCAATTCTGCTTGTATTTTCTCTAATCGTAGTTATTTATTATTATGTCAGTTTGTGAATCCCTACAAACATCAACTTTATAAGTGAGGCAGTGGCATTTCTGATTTAGTAACAGTAGTGCTTAGAAAACTAATTAGTCCCAGTATAGTTATGGAATCATTTCTTTAATGTTCATGGATTTAAAATGTCATATCCTACACTCAAAAAGGAAAGTGATTAGAATGAGTGTAACTTATGGGAGCAGTTCTTAATTCACTCTAGTAGACTGACATAGACCGTTTTGTGTTATCTGAATTTTAAAATGGCACTTAGAGGAGTGAGAATATTGGCATTTCACTTAGTGTGCACTTCCCATGGAAACCCATCTACAGTATGATTTTCCTTTTAATATCTGATATCCCAGGATTCCCTCATTCTTTTGGGAACACTTTAGTCATTCTCCTGAAACTCACTTGCTATCCAAGTGGGAAAACCACTTGTCAACGCAGTCAATTAGTGTAACAGGCAAGCTCTTGTTCTCTCAAACGTTATATTTCTAAGGAAGATGCTGACTAATAAAGGAGTAAAGGCAATAAAATAAAAACCAAGACATTCATAAGCTCTACGGCTTAACATAATGTAGGGAACAGGAGGAGAAAAACTGTCTGTAATCTAATCTTGCATGGAATTACTTGTGCAGAGAGATAATTTGCATCAAGATGTGCAGGAACCTGCTGATGTTTTAATGTATGTAGTTTTAGTGTCTTGTTTAAATTTGTTCACACCTCATACGTAGCATTATATTCAAATCTGGTTACTTACTTTACCACAAAAATGCAAACAAGAAACAGAAAGTAAGAGGCAGCTCTCCAACCTTCAGTCTCCCCCAGGGTGCCACAGGTGAGGGTCCGGGGGAGCAGCAAGAGGTAAGGCATCATTATCTCATGGCAAGGAGCAGCAGGCAAAAGATGCCTCATTTTTATAGACCCTTGGATCAAAGAGACCCATGAGAAAAGGGCGGGAAACATGAAGGTGTGAATCAGAGCCCTGGGAAGTGTTTTGGCCTATGCCTCAGATAAGAAAAGCACTGAGTGAAGGATCCTGCTTTAGAAAGACAACCAAAGCATGGCATCTTAGACAAGGCAAGTGGGACTGGATCCTCCATTAACTCACTGCAGAAAACCACAAAGCACTTCCCCGTGCCCCAGAGCTGCTGTGGGGCGGGCAGCATTCCCCACTAAGGGCTCAGAGTGAACCTGGTAATTGCCGATGCTGGGCCTGAAATATCTTCCACAAAGCTTTGGGCCTGGAGCTAGACTCCTCCCACAGCCCAGTACCAACAAGTTCTTAGACTGTTGGGTGTGATTGAGCACAGTGTATTCTGTGATGCATGACTTCACATCTTTCTTAATCTTTATGATTTTTGAAGTAGGTATGGCCTTGCTCCAAAACCTTCATGATCTGCACTATAACTCTACTACTAGAGTTGGCCTGTTTCCATGGGGATGTGTGGGCTAGAAGTAGTTTTATTTTATGCTTTAAGCTTAACTCCAAACAGAACAATTTAGTTCTTCCTTCTCAGATAAGAGTGCATCCCATAATAAATGTGGAATAAGAAACAGGTATTGTCTCTCTAGAGCTACAAAGTCCAATTTGTCCTTTCAGTATCTACAAATCAACTGTTTTCATTTATGCATGCAACACATGAAAAAGTTTCCACATTGGGCCGGAGGGTTAGCTCAGTGGTTCCAGCACCTGCCTCGCAAGCACAAGGTCCTGAGTTCGATCCCCAAAAACCACATACAATGCTGGGTATGGAGACTCACACCTACCAGCAATCAATACCACATACCACAGTGCCGGGCGTGGTGGCTCACGCCTGTAATCCCAGCACTCAGGAGGCAGAGGCAGGAGGATTGCTGAGTTTAAGGCTTGCTTGGGCTACATAGTAAGCTCAGAGCCAGCCTAAACTACAAAGTGAGACCCTTTCTCCAAAAAAAAAAAAAAAAAGTTTCCACATCAGGAATAATTGCTACACGTAGTTTTCTATCTGAATATGTTTAGATAGCCTGGAATCTCACACCATGATGCTTTTTTCTTTCTAGGAAGGTACATGAAGATAAATGTGTATTTGAAGATTTTTAGGATTTATATGATTTATATTTGAACCCTCAGGAGGGAATCTGACTCGAAAGATTTCACCAAGGCACTATGTGTATTTGTCTTCTTTACATAATCAAGAAATTAATGAAATACTAGTACCTTGGGCCTACTGGAGCCACAGTGAAACAGACTTACCCAAGGTTCTATTTATCAGTGGAGTTGGTATTTATTTTCTCCAAAGAGAGACTATTATGATAAAACCTCAGATTCTTAGTAGCTGCTGGAAGGTATGAAATATTTTTCCTCCTCTAATAGAAAATGTACCTAGGATCCTTTAGAGAAGGGTGAGAGTATTCATTTTACACATTCATGTGTAACCACAGATTTCATCCCCAGGGGAAGAAAATAATATGTCATGTAATGGACCAAATATGATAACTTTACATGAAATAATCAATTTCTGATGGAAGGCTATTGGCTTGTTCTTATCCTTTGATATTGTGGGAAGCAGAGAGATAAAGTTATGTCCTTTTCAGGTGCAATCTTTTTGAGTCCCGACCACCTTGGTATGTTAGCTATTTGCTGCAGATTCATGCAGGTCAAGGCTCCTTGCTTCCCATTAATATCTTCTTGCAAATTATGTTAATTATGTCAGATAGCTGAATGCCACTGGCTTCTGTTTGTCTGAAATAATCTATGTTGCCACTTTGAAGATACAGTTTTGGCAATTTTTCATACCTACAACTGAGATCTTTTCAGGGATGCTGCCAACCTTCACCTTCCATTGGTACATTTTTTATAGCTTCAATAAGGAATTGTCACTTAGATTCTGAGAGAGAACATATTCACAGATAGGCTTCCAATTCTCATGTAATAAATCCACTCTACTGTGGCCACTTTTGTGAATTATCTCACTCATGTTTCAATTTTCTGTCAAGGCAGTAAGGATTACATCTTCTTCCAAGCTTCAAGGAAGATTGGTTATTTGAAAGATGGCTCAATTATCTATTCCTTTCTGGATTCACTTCTTTGTGATGTAACTTTGCAGCTTTCCTCAAGAATAACCCAATATCATGTTTGATTCTCTGAATTTTGACTGGTTCTTTGAATCACTGACCAACAGAATCAGTGGAAGGGATTTTGTGCCTATGTCTAGCCTATAGTTTAAAAACTTTTCACACTTTTATCCTTTTGTTTGAGCTTTTGTCATATCATCTAAATATGAATTAACATCTTGAAGCAAGAGAGACTAAAAGAAGCAGCCATGGTGGTCATTGGCTTGCTATTTTCAGACCACATGTCTGCTGGCAGTGTATGTCTGGCAACCTATATCACATAATTGAATTATTTATTGGTACATTTTATATATATCTCACAATCACATATAACATTGGGGAATTTGTACCAGTATATGACACAAGTTAATCCTCATTTTTACCCATATCCCTACCCACCCACACCTCCCCATCCCCTTTATACACACTTTTATTTTTTCTGAATCATATTTATTCCTTCCCCTCATTACATTCCCACACTAAATTTCCTATGGAAATTTCCCATTCTACAGAAGCTGTCAGACTTTCTAGAGCTCATTTGCATCTACAGGAGTTCATGTCAAAGAGAAGATCTGGTATTTGCCTATCTGTGATCTATTTATTTCACTTATTAGTATATCCTCCAGGTGTCTCCCATTTGCACCTAAATGGATCGATCTTGTCATTCTTTATGGCAGAGTAATACTCCATTTTATTAAAAAAACACATCTTCTTTATCCAGTCTCCAGTTGATGGGCATTTGGGTTGTTTCCAAGACTGAGCTATCACGAACTGAGCTGCTATGAACAAGGGTGTAGATCTGTCTTTCCAGTGTGATTTTTAAAATTCTTTTGGGTATATTCCTAGCAGGGGGATAGCAGGGTCAAATGGGACCCCTAGTCCTAGTTTGCTGAGAAATCTCCACACGGATCTCCACAATGGTTGCACAAGTCTGCAATCCCACCAACAGTGGAGAAGGGTTCCTTTCTCCCCACAGCCTCGCCAGCATTTATTGTTGGTTGATTTTGTGATAGCGGCCATTCTTTATGGAGTGAGATAAATGGTGGGTCTCCTCAGGCACTAGATTTTGAGTGTGTTTTATTCTGAAGCATGGTGCTGAAAACTGAGACAGAACTTTTAGCAGTTTTATTAAAACTGGATACAGATATCATTGCCAACATTCTCATCTTGATGCCTTAGAAATCCATCCATATCAACAAACTCTCTTGATGACCAGCTTTATGTTCTGTTTTCACTTCCTCAGTTGAATACCATTGAGGATAAATTCCACAGGTTTCCTCCATGTCTCTGCTGTTACATATTTACCAGTTATGCAATTTTTACAAAGTTATTCCTTTTTCCTATATTATAGAGCATAATTCTCATTTGATATACACTAATGTTGATTTAGTTATTGATTTAGATAAGGAAAGCTTTTCTTATGCTTTTCTTCTCCTATACCAAGAGAAAGAGGGTCATTTTTACAATTTAGAGGGGTAAGATACTAAGACTCTAAGACTCTAAATCTAAGATTTACCCACATAGTGTCCTGTCCTTGGTCTCCAGTTCCCCGATCTCTTTACCAAATCTTGATTATCTTCCCCCAGTTCCTGGGCTATAAAATTACTAACATTTTTAGTTTGGCACCTAAAAAAATCAAGACATAGTTTTGGTTTAGAGCACACTCTGATTTTGTGTGATCAAATATGTGAATCTCTTCAAATTTTGGCATGAAGGATTTCTGGCTTTCAGTGTAACTTAAATTGATTTTTGATTGATGTAGATCTCACTGTCTTTCTTCAAGGGTTGTAGGTCAATTAAAAGAAAAAAACTTGTGGGGGCTGGGGATTTAGCTCAAGTGGTACTGCACCTACCCTGGAAGTACAAAGGCCCGAGTTCGATCCCTGGTACCACCAAAAAAAAAAAAAAAAAGCCTGTGGGCAATTTCAATAGCTCTATTGCTGGTACTCAACTGTGTTTCAGATGCTAAAGTATTGAATTCAATCATTATTTTAATTTTTATATTTTCATCATTTCATTCTCCACAAATGAAAACATAAGTAGTTGCAATAGTTCAGTTCAGAACCTATTATTGCCCCCAAATTCACTCCTTCCTTTGGGTACTTTTTTCCTTCCGACTCATTTCATTATTTCTTCATGATAGTCACAGTTTTTACCATCTTAGTATGGAATTCGTTTAAAAAAATGAGTTCAGGATTGTCATACGTCTGGCAAGCGACCATAGAAAGGTTACCTAAGTACATGGGGCAAGGGTGGCAGACAGGGCGGGAAGAGCCCTGCTGACGTCACAGCACTCACCTCACACGGACATTACACTGAGCTCTCAAACGGACGTGGGGGAGTGAAAGTGCAGAGGAAGTGACGCAGGTAGAAGAAGGAAACATGCCCCTGAGCAGGGCTGGCATGTACGCTGTGTGTCCAGTGCGCCCTATCGTTTGGTCGCTTGGAGCATTTATCATATGAAATGAGTACACAACGTCCATACTGTGAGAGTTTGAAAAGACAGTACATCTCCTGAGTTTCCAAACTTTCAAAACTTGTACTGGATGAATCCAGAAATAAGAATTGAAATGGACTACAGTGTGAAGGAAAGAGACAGCATTTCGAAAGGAAAGGAAGAGACAAAGGGGAGAGTGAAGAAGGAAAGAGAGCTGTCACAATCAGGGTGTATAAACAGCCAAACATAATCAAAACGGTTTTGAATGCTAGTTTTCTAAATATCTTATTTCTCAAAGATCAAAAACATTGTGTATTTTAAAAGTATGTCTAAAGTACTTCTCAAAAATGTATTGAGAATATGAATATTTTATATCAATCTTGTAGATAAATAGTCTTAAGGAAATAGCAAAGAATTCAGTTCAAGAATAAGTAAAAGAAACTCATCTAGAAAACAGTATCTTTAAATAATGATGACTAACTTTGGAAAACATATTTTCCAAATTTGATTGAATCAGAGTCCTCTGAAAATGCCCATTTTCTTTTTTTGGCCCTAGTATTGTTTCAATATGTTATTTTATATGGAAAATCTGATTCTAAAGATGTGATCATGGTTAAGTAGTTGACATCCATTATTTTGGATTGTTGAGAAGCATGTAATCTAATTCAATCTATTCTTAAAAGTAGAAAACACCAGCATTGTAGATTGGAGATAACAACGCAGGATTGCTCTTTTTAAAGATGTAGGAAAAAACCATGATCCAATACATATTGGTGCCTCTGCAAATAAGAAAAAGTCCTCATTTTATAGCCAATAAGAAAAGGCAGACATCAGTCCAATAACCTCAAGGAAGGGAATTCTGCTAACAATCCAGAACAGGAACTAGATTATTTTATAGCTTCTAAAGAGTACACACATTTCCAGTCTCTAATTTTAGTTTAGCAGAATTCTTAACCTAGAGAATCGAAAGCTAACAAATTTGTTTCATTTAATGACATGATGTAATATTTCACATCAATAGGAAACTGATTAGCCTTTCATATACAAACTATATCCATAACATTTTAGGTGTTTTTTTTCTCTTATTGAATTTATTGGTACCTGTTAGGTATACAGTACAATCACATTCATCGCTGAAAATTTGTACCTGTGCATGATGTATTTTTTTTTTTTGAGACAGGTCTCGCTTTGTAGTTCAGGCTGGCCCTGAGCTCACTATGTAGCCCAGGCAAGCCTCGAACTCAGCAATCCTCCTGCCTCTGCCTCCCGAGTGCTGGGATGACAGGCGTGAGTCACCACAGCCAGCAATGTTGTATGTGGTTACCAGGATCAAACGCAGGGCCTTGCACTTGTGAGGCAGGCGCCGGAACCACTGAACTAAATCTCCGGCCCTGCATGATGTGTTTTGATTCTCATTTTTCCCCAAAAAAATATTTACAGGAAGTACACCTGTCTGCCCTGATGGAGGAGCCATGCCAGCCAGTGAGGAGCTACACCTGCCACTGCAGACCACAGCAGCAGCAAGCCTGGCACACAGACAGCCACACTGTCGAACACCATAGGCCGTAGCCTGCCCCCCCCCCCACTGGGAGAGTGGAGAAAACCCGTGGATTACAGCCACTGGCGAGCACGAAGGGCGACTTGGACCTAGACTAGAACACTGCCGAATCCAAGCATACGGGAGGTCAGGGAGCTCTGCCCCGGCTCTGTAGCCAGGTTCCAGCCTGAATCCCAGAAGACTGCGTCTGTCTCCCTGGGACTGGTCCACTCTGATCTGCATCTTGCTGCCCATCCTATCTACAAGATTTATTCCCAGAGGGTGGCAGTGCTCTTTTGGAGGGATTGTGTGTTCTAAACGTATTTCTGGTTAGCTCTAAATTTTGGCATATGCTCAGGGATCTAGTTCATGAGGTTAAAGGTATCAGAACAGTGGCTGCCACATTTCTCCAGCTGTGGTCGATAATGTTGATGATACTGATTATTGTACTTTGATCAAAGTGACATGATTTTTCTGCTTAAGTACCTTCCATGCTGTGCCAGAGCTGAGATTTCTTAAATGTCATTACAAATCTAAGTAGAACAATCCAGGGAGTAGCCATCTCCTAAGAGTTCTAGTATTAGGAAGAAAGAGTAGTACAATAACCACTGTTTGAACACTAACCCCTGAACTAAACCAAAACATCAACAACCACAAAAAAGTAGAAACGAGAGTACATTTCAATGGGTCTCAAATCCAGAATCCCAGATCATCACCGAAGGGAAATCTGGGGAATAAAGAGATGGAAAAACATGAAACTCAGCCACTAGGGTGTCCTCAAGCTGGTAACAAAAGAGCATCTACTAAAAATGAAAGAAACAATTTATCAGATAACAACAGAGACAGTGTCCACAGTGAAAGATAAAATCAGAAACACTGAAGAAGAGATCAGGAACATATTAGAATCTCAATTTACTAAAGTATTAAAATCTGTTAAACAGCTTCAAATAGATTTCCAGGAGATTCAAAACTCCAATAAAGGTTTGCAGTGTAACATGAATGAATGAATGAATGAAGACAGAATATCAGACTCAGAAGACAGGATCATTAGCAATGATCAGGAAAAATGATTTCCTTTTTAATTGAATTCTTTATTGGTACAATTTATGGGTGGGGAGGGATATGGGTAAAAAAAAGGAAAAATGATTTTTTAAAAATAGGAAAGGACTATGAGAAATTAATCTAGCAGTTGCTAGATGATACAAAAAAGAATACAATAAGACTGGTAGGAGTCAGTGAGGAAACTGGAAAGGGAAAAGAATCTGATATATAGCTAAGTGATAAATATAGAACTCTAAATAGCTGTGATTTTAAAAAAATAATCTATGATAAACATATAATTATGATTCCAGAAACCCAACAGAAAAAAGAAATATTGAAAGTAATTAGAGAAAAGAAACAAGTCATACACACAGGAAAGACAATCAAAATTACATTAGCTTTTTCAACACAAGTCAAAGAGAGCCTGGAGTGAAGTATTTCAAGACCCAAAAGAAAATAACCTCCAAGCTAGACTGAGGTATCCTGCAGAAGTATGTTTCAGATTCTTCAGGGAAATAAGATACCTCAAAGAACACCTCAGATACTCTGTGTATATAAAACCTGCACTCCAAAACATTCCTAACAATATTCTAGAAAAAGAATGAGTGTCGCAATCCCATGAGACACAACAGAATGAAATCATTGGAAAAGGCAAGAAACTAAATGGAAAAGAGGGAAAATCAAAGAATAAAAAAGCCAATGGCAGGGAAATATCATGACAGGGATAAATTAGTATATATGTTATAACAATTAATGTTAATGTCCTCAATGCACTAATTGAAAGAAACAGACTAGTAGAAGAGATTAAAAAGCAAGGTTCAACAATATTCTGTATACAAGAAGCACACTTAATTCAGAAAGAAATCCATAGACTTAAAGTAAAAGGATGGAAAACAATTTTCCATGTGAAATGAAACTACAAAAAAGTGGGCATAGTTATCTTACTTGAAGACAAACCAAATTTCAATCAAAACTAATTAAAAGAAACAAAGACACCACATTCTTGTACAGCCCAACCCGAAGAAGAGATGACATCCATAAATATATATGCAGCAGATGCTAGTTCACCCAAGTATATAAAACAAATATTAATGAAAAAAATAAATGAGCATTAATACTATAATAGTACAGGAATTCAATAACCCACTATCATAAAAAGACAGATCAATTGAGCAAGTAATAGGAACTGAACCAAATTTTTGAACAAATTAATTTATAGTATATAAAATAGTATATAAAAATGAACTTAATAGCTATAGACTATTCTAACCTATTACGCTATCTAAGCTATCTGCAGACTATTCTAACCAACAAAATCAGAATGTACAAGCTTCTCAACTACAAATGGATAATTCCCCAAAATAGACCACATTCCATTGCATAGAACATATTTAAGACCCTGCAAACTTAAAGGCCTAATTCAAAAATGGATATCTAACATGAGCAGACATTTGTGTGTGTGTGTGTGTGTGTGTGTGTGTTTTCAGATGAAGAAGTAAAGGCAGCAAAAAAAAAAAAAATGTTCACTATCACTGGTCATTCAAGAAATGCAGATGAGAAAACAACACTGAGATTCCATCTCAGTCCAGAAAGAATGACTGCTATCAAGAAATGAACAAATAACTGCTGGTGAGGCTGTGGGGAGAAAGAAACCCTTCTCTACTGTTGGTGCAAATGGGAACTAGTGGAACCACTGTGGAAATCAGTATGGAAATTCCTCAAAAAAACTAAGATCAGACATCCCACCTGATCCTGCTATTTGCCAGCAGGTTATATATATATATATATATATATATATATATATATATATATATATATATATATATATATATATATATGAAAGAATTAGAAGCATCAGGCCACAGAGACATATGTGCAACCATATTTTTAGCAGCACAGTTTGTAATAGCTAAATCTTAGAAATGCCCAAACTGTCATCAAGTGGAAACTGGATAAAGAACTTGTGGGATTTTTAAAATTAAAATGGAGCAATACTGGGCCAGAGATTTAGCTCAGTGGTTCTGGTACCTGCCTCGCAAGTGCAAGGTCCTGAGTTCGATCCCCGGTAACCACATACAATGCTGGGCGTGGAGACTCACACCCACCAACAATCAGCACCGCATACCACAGTGCCGGGCGTGGTGGCTCAAGCCTGTCATCCCAGCACTCGGGAGGCAGAGACGGGAGGATTGCTGAGTTCGAGGCTTGCTTAGGCTCCACAGTGAGCTCAGAGCCAGCCTGAACTACAAAGAGAGACCCTGTCTCAAAAAAAAAAAAAAAATGGAGCATTACTTGCCTTAAAAAGTTATGTTAGAGACAGACCTACATGGGTGTACCTCACGGCCATAAGTGAAATAAATAGGGCACAGGTGTCCAATGCAGTAATGTTTCTGAGGAATGAGAAACCAAAGGTGCAAAAGAGATCCAGAATGGACGGCAGGTGTTGTGAAATAGGAAGAAACTGTTCAAAGGGAGACGATAACCGGTGGGGGCAGGGGACAGCAGAGAAGGGAAAGAAAAATTTAATGCTAACAAAAGATAAAAAATGGAAATAAAGCACATATATATATATATATATCATATATATTTATGTAATGTGAGAGTTGTAATGAGGGCCAGAGAGTGGGAAAAAAAATGACAATCAAGAGGTGCAAATTCTCAAGCATGAATGTAATTATCACGTGTACCGAACTGTAGCAATAAACTTGATAAAGGGAAAAACAAAACAGTCTAACACAAAATGTCAAATTTTTAACCAAAACTTTGCCTGTAAATGACATAACATATTGATTCTTGTTTTACTCCCTTTATAATGTATTGTGATCTTTTTTTTTTTTTTTTTTGAGACAGCATCTCACTTTTGTAGCTCAGGCTGGCCCTGAGCTCACTATGTAGCCCAGGCAAGCCTGGAACTCAGCCATCCTCCTGCCTCTGCCTCCCGAGTGCTGGGATGACAGGCGTGAGCCACCACGCCCGGCACTGTGGTATGTGGCACTGATGCTGGTGGGCGTGAGTCAGCACACCCAGCCTTGTAGTATGTGGTTACCGGGGGTTAAACTTGGGACTGCAGTTTGCAAGGCAGACACTGGAAGCACTGAGCTAAATCCCCAACCCCTGTGTTCATTTTTTCATAAGCAGTATCATATTTTTAGTTGAGTCCAGTGTCTTTAACCAGATTTTCTTAGTTCAGGGCAGTATCTCTTCTACTGATCTGTCCAGATTTTCTTCCTGTGCACAACAGGGGAGACAGAAGTAGCACTACTTTATTGAGTCGGTGTGTGAATATACTGAGTTAATGTATATAAAGTAGCTGTAAATTATTAAGGGTATTTTATGTGACAAATAATGGCTCTTAAATTTTGTTACTCTAATCTAGTCTTACATATAGAGATTTAACTTTAAAATCGATGCATAAACTTCCATTTAAAATACATTGTATAAGTTAAACGACCTGTAACGCAAGATAGATATTTAGTTGTGTGCTGCGTCCATATGTATCTTAACCTATTTCACACACTGAAAACAGGGAGGTTTTAGTTAGATCTCAAGGTTATGGTTGATTATAGCAATTATTCTGAAATACCTCCCTCAGTCCGTCTCTTCTGGGCTTGCTTTTGCATCCATGCTAATTAGATGGAGTAACTGGTGCTCAGCGGTCTCCGCAGGCTAGGTGCCACGCTGCGGTCGGTTCTCTGGCTTGACGACCTGGCCATCTGCAACGCCAGGCCACATTCCCACAGCAGCAGTGACCAGAACTTGAGCTGCTGCGAGAGAGAAGGAGCAGAGATGGTCTCAGGCCTCCGTTTCCGTTCCATGACTAACAAGGCACCACCGAGCAAAGCTCACAAGGCCAAGCCTGCTTCAGAGTCCAAGAGCGAACCAGAAAATAAGGGAGATATAGGCGGGGAAATACAGGAGATGCAGGTCAGATATAGCTGGCTATACTTTGCAAAGAAATATTTTTTATAATTTACAATAATTAAGAGGTAAGTAACATTGCACAAGGTAGTGTATAACACAGTATTTGGTTAATGTCTTCTAAAAGTATACTGTATATTCCTCTAATATTTATTGCAGGTTTCAAGATAATGTATATAGTAACATGCAATTACAAATTTCAAATTTTTCTCCATAGTGATTTTTTGGCTACATGTATTTTAGGATCTATTGAATTTTATAATTGAACTACATTTCACTGTTATTGCTTCCATTTTCTTACTCTTCAGTTGTAGTGATAAAATGTCTCCACTTAAATTAAATGCTCCAGACCATCATGCTAGTAATAGGATATAACAGAAACCACAAATTAAGCAATGGGCAAGAGCACATGTGTGTGTGTGTGTGTGTGTGTGTGTGTGTGTACACATGTGTGTGAAGTGGCTAGATCACACATACTGACTAATGCATAACTATAGGGAGGGCTCTTCACAGGTCTCTACCATCAATTGTTAGTGTGATCTGTGTTAAATTCCTTGAAATCCTATCTCTTAGACTTGCAGAGACTTAAATAAATGCTACTAAGTTTTCAACAACAAACCTATATAGTGCCACAAGTGTGGTAAGAATGCAGTGATGATTTAGTAGTTTTACTGTTACATCTGGTGTTTAGTCTATTTGAAATTACTAAAATTTTTAAAATATGTATTTTCATGTACAACATTTCCCTTTTGTCTTAAAGCACTCAGAGCACAAATGCCCTTTGTTTGATAATGTGCCTCTTTAATGATGGAATGGTGTTTATGCATGTTATTTATAGGGTTTTTTTTTGCAAATGCTGTCAAAATATATATGAAAAATCAGTCTGCTTTTAGTGGTCCCACTTATGAATTCTATAAATTTCAAAACATGATTTCCTTTTGTCCCATAGTACATGTATTTCCTGAAAATGATACTTTGTGATGCCATGTATTGAAAAGAAAACAAAAGAAAGTCAAGATACGTGCTTTCCTTAAGCAGTGTGCTCCTTTCATTTCTCTGTGTGCAAGATGAACCATTGAATCCAGAAGTGTTTGTTACTGAGGCTTTCACAGTTTGCAGTGTTACAGTCACAGAGTTTTTAGAGAGGAACGTAGAACCGTGGAAAGGGAAGGAGCAAAGAGTGAGTAACAATGTCATTTTAGGTCTATCCCACATAACTTTTAAGAATAACAAATTCATGCTGGAGGCGATAGAGATGTTTATTTATGCCACATAGCAGAAGCGTATGTTCTCAAAATTTAGTTCTGTGGCAGATGAATGAATATTGAATCCATTTGTTCTCCTCATTGTACACACCAGGGTTTTTTTTTTTTTCCTACTGCTGGATTCATAATGGAGCACAATGCAAAGTAAACACACTTTTTTAACAAACAAGGGAAATTTTTCTAGTAGAACAGAGTAAAAATTGTACTCTTTCTCCAAGTTACATCATTATTAAGATTTGGAAGACCAAACAAAACATTGTGTTTCTTGAAATATATATTATGAAAAAATAAGTGTATGTAATAAAAAGTATGTGTTATAAAATGCACAGTTTTTCTAGTTTATTTTTGAGAAGGAAAAATGTTGTAGGCGGAAACATAGAAGTGTGTGTTTCACCTATGTGCCTGTAATCTTCATGAGGTTGACAGCTTCCTGTCACCTTAAGTAGAGATTTCAATCAGTGTGCTCAAAACTGAATAAACAAGATAAATATCGTCCGATAGTAAGAAGAAATAGTAGTTGTGTTTATTATTATTTCCTTTACTCACCTTGCCTCATGTAGTAATATTTCTCACACATAATGCACTTGCTTTGAAAAAAATATCTTGTTTAGTGTAATGGAGAGACTTAATCCTTAAATCGATTGCCTTGGAAGGTGCCTAGTGGGTCAACAAAGCATCCTGCTGATATTGTCTGGGTGGCTCATGAAGGTGCATCCTCTTCTCCTTTTCTTTTCTTTTCTTTTTTTTTTTTCTCCCAGTACTAGGGATTGAACTCAGGCCCTCGTGCATGCAAGGTTGACGCGGTACCACCTGAGCTAAATCCGCAGCCCTTGCTTCTCTTTCTTTGACAGCTTCCTCTGTGGTGCTGACCCCGGCTGTGCCGTGCCCGGCCGTGATGCGAGCAGCCTTCCTTCCTCGGGCTGTGCCGCTGTATTTCACGCCTGAGCCACATGGCCGAATCCCACAATGACAAGCAAAGTTAAATTTCTGTTCTTCGGTAGCGTGGCTGCTCGCTGCTGTGTGCCAGCAGCAGGGCAGCCAGTCCATCTCTAAGAAGGGGCCGTCTCAAGTTGAAGTTTGGTGGTAGCTTAAAGAGAATTTGGAAGGTTGAAAGCAAGAAATGGCGTGTCATCAACTGTATGAGGAAATACAGACGTCCTGACCAGACACACTCAATGCAGTTTTTTTTTAAAAAAGTTTTGCTTTCACTAGTACGTTCTTCTCACAATGAGCCAAAGAAATTTGTATAATTATTACTCCTGCTGTAGCTGTGATAAAACTTAAAACACATACAAGTTAAATACGCTGCCATAGGACACCGAGGAAGTAGCACAACTCAAAGGCCGAACTGTAGTCCGAGGGAGCTAATGATTCTGCTTCTATGAGACATGACACATGTGAGTCAGCGGGTGAGGCTGAAGTGAGCTGAAAAATAAGTGCACTTCCGGAGGGGGTGGGAGATCTCACTTCCGGAGGGGGTGGGAGATCTCACTTCCGGAGGGGGTGGGAGATCTCACTTCCGGAGGGGGTGGGAGATCTCACTTCCGGAGGGGGTGGGAGATCTCACTTCCGGAGGGGGTGGGAGATCTCACTTCCGGAGGGGGTGGGAGATCTCACTTCCGGAGGGGGGTGGGAGATCTCTCATACTTCTCCTTTAGTTAAAGCTGAAGAAGGGAAATAGGCCCTTAATGACTAGACAGATGTTTATATATTCTTTACGATTTGATGCTCTAAATGTAATGTTTTTCTGTGTTGCCAAGAAAATGTACTACATGTGCAAGTCAGCATTGTAATGAGAGGATAGAATCCTGTTTTTCTAAACTCTGGTATCGCCAGAGAATGTGAACTTGAATATCAAGTGCATATCACAACTAAAAGTGGAAGATCATTTCAACAGTTTGAATTATTTCAAATGTTTCATTTCCAGTAGAAGGAATTTGATACTAATACATCCATAATATCATTTGTAATCCCTTGGTGATTTATGAATGTTAAAATAATTGGAGAACAATTAAGTTTTGTATCTTATTTTCAACAGCCTATTTTATATGGATAATTAATTGGAATAATCTAGATAATTAATATACTTTTCTAAAACAGAATATAGAAATACAATTGGAAAGAGTAAAGTTTATGAACAATTCAGCCATATTGAAATTAATGGTCCAATTTTAAAACAAAATGCATTTTTGATAAATGATATCTCTCCATGAATTGACATAAAATATTTCCTGATTTTTAAATTACTTTTCACAATGAAATAGAAAAAAAATACAATGTTGGTAACTAATTGGGTTGAATTTTTCTTTTAAAAATGTTTATTATTACTGTTATTCTTTCTGTGAATTTCTCAACAGAAAGAGGGTTATTTTCCTCCCAGTTAGCACCATGGAGTTAAGATCAATTTTGGCATCTTCTCCAAGGAAATATCAGTCTTTTTGCTCAGTATGATGTCCAGTCAAGCACACACCTACCTGTAGATTCTTTCTTCATGACTTAATATAGAGTTGGTTTCCACAGGATAGATAGAGGGGGAGAGAGATAGAGAGAGAATGAGAGAGAGAGAGAGAGGGAGGGAGAGAGAGAGAGGGACAGGGACAGGCAGGGAGAGGGAGAGGACAAGAGAACATAGTCTGTAAACTTTCTCTAGAGAGCCAAATATAGACAGTCACCTGCTTTGCCAATAAAATTATGGATTAATCACAGCCAAGATCTTTTATTCTTGTATTGTCTGAGGTTTGTGATTGCTTTCCTATAATTGCTTTTGCACTACACTAGTAAAATCAAGAAATTGTCCAGAAATTTCAAGGATGCAAAACGTATGTGATTTAACATATGTCTTTCTGGACAGAAATGTGGAAATAGCAGTTCTGGGGAGTCATGGGATGATAATCTCAAGGCTCCTCCTCTTTCCACAGCCACAGCTGACTCCTGAGAGAATATATTCAATATGTATTGCAAATATGTACTAATAAAAGAAAACTAGGGTGGATGATTTGTAAAACAGATAAAATGAATGCTGAAAAATACCACAGTGCCACAGATTTATGTGTACATGAAGCATTCAGATAGATATTAGCAAACAACAAAATTATTTTTATACTTTACATGAGTCTTCATGTTTTAAATCATATTATGGAATATTATAAATACAAAAGTTGCTAAAGAAGTTAAGTACATGTCTTTTCTATATATGACAGTGTACTAATTCCTAAAATGTAATGGTTCACCATGAATACAATAGCAAATATTTTTTTGTACTGAAATCAACATTGGGAATATAAAGATTTCATTAAAACAATACTTTTCTGAATGGATTAGGTTGGCAAGTATATATGTTCTCTTGTATTGATTTTAAAATTTTATAATTCAGACTTAATTGACAGACTGGTTTTTCATCCAAATAAAATATCTTTTATTAACTAATTGTATTAAAAATTTCCTCAGTAAATTATTCTCAAAGAAATCATTTTAAAGGAAACAAGTTTATATATTATTAGTGATAAATATACATCAAAGACAGTCTGCTTATAGATTTTACATATGTATAAATGTATAGTAACATAGTCATGTTATAAATAACGATGCTCCAATTAATTCATCCTATATTGCTCCAAATTGTGAAAAACGATGCTTCTATTTTAGTTTGTATGAATTTTTTTGTATCATGAATTATCTTAAAATCCTAAGTATAGCTTTCTCAGAACAAAATATTTCAAAGTTTTTATGAAATACTTTCAAGTTTACATTGCTGTTTTCAAAAGGCTGTAGATTAATCACCAGGGAAATATTTTTTTAATGTGAATTGCTTTAGGTTGCACATAAATCTTATAACTAAGAAAATCTCTACAATTCAAAGAACCAAAAATACTTTTACTTCAGCCTGCCGTTTCCCCTGCAGCCCTGTTGGTGCTGATTACTCTCTCAGTTTAAATCTGAAATAGAAAAATAAGCTTCCCAAGTTCAAAATCAATATTAGCGTAGTGATCTCTTCTTAAAGAAAAAGCATAATTACAGAAAAGTTCCAAATGCTGCTCTTTGCTATAAGAAATTTTTTCTTAAGTAAATATTAGAAATGAGGGCTACATGAAATATTTTCAGTTGACAAATATAATGTGTGTGTATTCTCATGGGCAAATTTAGGTCTAACAATAGATACCATAGTTGCCTTAACAGTGCATTATGAGAAAGAAACTCTGGGTTCTTGTGTCTTTACTGGACCATAATGGAGGAGTAAATATGGTACCAAGAAAATCTGAAGCTTCATCCTACTTTCAAGCCACCAATGAAGATGTCATGTTTGGTCCTACGAGAAAATATGGCACGCTTTGATCTCAGAGATTTTCACTGACTGAACAGTGGGTTGAGTGAATTGACTGAATCCCACAAGAGCCAGGTGAAAGCATCTAGGAGGGAGATGCACCTGCTGTGAGCTGACATCGCTGCTGCACAGCTCGTGCTTAGCAAACCCCGACTCGTGTAAACAGTCTGCCGGTGACCTGCCAGTCTGTGCCCAAGAAAGCTCAGTATTTTATTCCTATATGTCTCTTGAGTTTAATGTACCTGACTTGTTTTGTTATATTTACTGAGGAAAAAAATAGAAATATGATCAGTCCCTCTTTCGATGCCATCTTGACATTTGGAATCCTTTGACTCCAATGGGGTTATTTAATTATTGTATGTCATGTCCCTGTCAGGAGTAATAAAGGTCACTTGCCCAAAATCCAATTAAAACTTAAACTTTATGTTAATAATTTTTTACAAAGGAGCCTCAACATTTCAGAAGTTACTTTTCTCAAGTCAGGTATTAGAACATCCACATAATTAACAGGCAGGAAATACAATTTCAGTTAATGAGACTAGCTTTCCCTTTGGCTCCCTGGTCTCTCCTCATGACACCTTATTTAATTGTGCTCCCTTTGTGAAGCAAAAGAGAAAATGAATTAAAACTAGGGAAGAATAGAAGATGACTTTTATTCCAAGAAAGAAAGAAAGGAAGAAAGAAAGAAAGGAAGGAAGGAAGGAAGGAAGGAAGGAAGGAAGAAAGAAAGAAAGAAAGAAAGAAAGAAAGAAAGAAAGAAAGAAAGAAAGAAAGAAAGAAAGAAAGAAAGAAAGAAAGAAAGAAAGAAAGAAAGAAAGAAAGGAAGGAAGAAAAAGAAAGATGGAACAATTCTATTGAGAATTGGAATTCGTGCTCTGTGCTGGTTCTATCTCCAAAATATCAGACCTACCAGTAAGTGTTTATAAAGGTTCTATCTTATTTAACTGCCTAAATCACAAAGACAAAGACAGTAACAGTAATTTTTAGAGAAAATTTATGAGAATGAATGTTTTGTTTTTGAGACAGCATCTCACTTTGTAGTTCAGACTGGCCCTGAGCTCACTGTGTAGCCCAGGCAAGCCTCCAACCCAGCAATCCTCCTGTCTCTGCCCCCAAGTGCTGGGATGACAGGTGTGACCCACCACACCTGGCAAAATGAATGGTTTTTGTAAGCTGTTTCTGTAGCAAAAGCCCACTCAGGTATCCTTGAAAGAAAATACAAAGTAACATGTCATCCGGAGGAAGATAACAGATGCTGGTTATAGTTTACTAACAGAAATGAAGTTAAAAAGTAGAACATGTCTGTTGTAAACTTTTGAAGGATAGAGGCATTTTTTTCTATTTTTTAATTATTTGATACATTTATACATTTTGATTTTTTGTTCAGTTATCTCTCCATACACTAGGTTACAATAGTTGTGTACCAAGCTTTAAATCTCTAGACACCATTTGCAAATATTTCAAGGGAATTCTTTCCAGTCTTATTCACTGATCAGTGAGGTCCTTATTCTTAGTCAAAGCACCTGGAAAGACAACAAACAAATGAACAAAAAACTTGGGGTTTTCGCTGAGGCTGTGTACCTCTTTTAGGTCTACCTGGGAATATGGATAATTAACTGCAGGAAGCTTTATCATTTTCCTGTGATTACCTTGCTCTGGGACTTCATACAGGCTTGATTCTCAGAAAAGAATGGCCAAAGGGTGTGGTTGAAGCGAAATCTGGGGGATACTGCACGTTTGTCTCCAGAACACTACATTAAAGCTGATATTGCTATGAAGCAAGTCACACATAGTATTTGCTTGTTACTGCATAAAAAGACGAATAGGCTTTAAAATGTATCTCTTGAGGGGCTGGGGATTTAGCTTATGTGGTACTGCACCTATCTTGGAAGCACAAGGGCCTGATTCAACCCCTGGTACCAAAAAAAACCAAAAAAAGTCCTCTTGAGTATCCAATAGGTATGAATAGAAAGCATTGAATTCACTCCAGGCAAAAATGACTTTCCTTTTTGTGGTTGTTGTTGGTTTTTTTTTTGTTATTGTTTTTTTGTTTGTTTGTTTGTTTTTTGCTAAACAATGCTGAGATTTGAATCCTCAACAAGTTGTGTCGTTTTTTTTTTTTTTTTTTTTGCTGGTGAAATGTCTTGTTGTGTTGGAATATGGATGGCTTCTAGCTGCTTGAGGCGGTGTTTGCTGAAGGTTGGAGGTGTGGGAATTCCTTTAGAAAAGAAAGCAGTCAGTTTGGCCTTGTCAACTGACTACTCTTTCAGATTTTTCCATGATGTGCAATACTCTTCAATAGTCATTTTATCCTCTACAGAACTCCTTTCAAACCTAACACTGTCTTATCAGTGAATGTATAACAGGGGAAAAAAAAAACATTTAATAAAATTTTAAAAGCCTCAGGTCTTTGGAATGCCAGCTGAAAATTCCCTGAACTTAAAGTTTCCAGATTCATCACCCTCTAAAAAGAAAGCATGCTTGTGTTTTGAAGTTTTCAAGCCAGACATTAAATTCTCTTTTTTAGCCTCAAAATTTCTAGGGGGCATTTTCCAACACAAGTATCACCTCTGTACTGAAAATCTATTATTGTACCCACTGCCTTCAGCTGTCTTATATAGTGTTAACTCAAAGCCATCCAACAACAAGGGACGATAATAACTGATTAGTCAACAAAGCCTTCAAGACAAGAAGGGATACTAGAAAATGTGAAAGCCATCAAAATCAAAATGGAGTTTCTTGCATCAACCTCCTAAAGATAGAGCCAAGAGGTTATAAAGCAGAATTTTTATATATAAGTGTCTGATTGGAAATATCACAAAAGCTATTACTTAGGTCTGGCTTTCAAATTTTTTTTTGTAAAAATGGCCACTACTGATTATTCTCAAATAATTCCCTATAGATCTTTTTTTAGTAATATCTTTGTCTAGTTTATTTATTTCAGATACCTATGCATCTCAGTAGTAGGCCTCATATTAACACCTATGCCTACTACTACAAAAGAAAAAGTTTGTTTCAAATAAAGCTCAAAGCCAATCTAATCTGATGTTCAGTAAACTCAAAAATGTCCACTAACGACATCCCCATTCAGGTCAAAGGAAAAATAGATAAGATCACTTTGTCCTTTGTCAGTGATTTAACTTTATTGATTCATCGATTAAAAAAATGGTAGCATAGGGGCCAGAGATTTAGCTCAGTGGTTCCAGCACCTGCCTAGCAAATGCAAGGTCCCTGGTTCGAGACCCAGTAACCACATACAACAATACCTGTGTGGTGACTCACACCCACTAACAATCAGTACCACATACCACAAATGCTGAGTTTCGTGGCTCAAGCCTGTGATTCCAGCACTCAGGAGGCAGAGGCAGGAGGATTGCAGAGTTTGAGGCTTGCCTGGGCTACATAGTGAACTCAGGGCCAGCCCGATCTACAAAGTGAGACCCTGTCTCAAAAAAAAATGGTATCGTATAAATTACAATTCTTAGGACCCCAAATTCTTCTGCGCACTACCTAATTGACAGTTCTAAGCCACTCCACTAACAGGGACTAAATTCCACACAAGATAAAAGTGAGGACAAGCCCTTCCTTTCCTCTTCTACACTAAAGGGACAGACATGTGGCCCTCCCACATCCAAGGCAAACTTCAGCCTGCCCTCTCAAAGTCTCCTAGGACTCGTGGCTGACAACTGACGAGGCTTGAGTTCTAAAGATCCCATGAACAGGAACGCACGGTTTGTCTAAAGATAACAGGAAAGCAATCTCTCTTCCTGTGCATATAGAAAGGACATATTGAGCTCACCAGAGATACGTGAGGCTTTCAGACTTCTTCTTGGACTCTAATGCAGGAGTTGATGCCTTTTATCTCCAATTGCTCTGGACCATTCTTGTGTCGGCACCTTAAGGCAACTACTGTCACATATTACTTTCTAGAACTCCATTCCTATCCTTCCGTATTCATGGGAAGAGATATGCGTTCAAAATCAGTCTATGATTACCACCCAGAGCTCCTCAACCTTAGCTGCTCTTCTTTTCCCTACCCCACTTTTCTCCACATCCCATATTACCCAGGCTTTATTTCCTATTCTACTCCAACAAGTCAACTTCCCCGTATGAGACACTAAACATCTCCCCAATCACTGCTCATTGCACTCTTGTGAAGATTGCCTCCAAAAATTGCATTTCTCTCCTCATATAAACACAATTATGAACTTATATATTGTATGGGAATTCTACCCCACTAGTTTCAAATTCCTCTCTTCCGGAGGTTTTTATTTTTATTTTTTTATTTTGTGTTTATTTATTTATTTTCCTTGAGACCGAGTCTTGCTCTACAGCTCAGGCAATCCTCGAACTCAGCAAACTTCCTGCCTCTGCCTCCCAAGTGCTGGGACTACAGGCATAAGCCACCAAACTTGGCATTTGTGGTTTGTGGTACTGATTGCTGATGGGCGTGAGCCACCACACCCAGTATTGTTGTATGTGGTTACCGGGGATCGAACCAGGGACCTTGCACTTGCTAGGCAGGTGCTGGAACCACTTAGCTAAATCTCCGGCCCTCTTCTGAAGTTTTTAAACCTTTTAGTTCTCTGTGCAGCTCTCCTAGTCTAGGTATAAAAAGCCCATATAAGACCTGATATTTAGTTCAAGACACATGCACAATCAATGAAGCCTTCCTAACTAAGTAGTACTTCCCTAGCACCTAATCCATACAACATTCTTTCCTTAATACTGTCAGATATTTCTTATTTTAATGTTATTGGCTTCAAAAACATTTTTTAACTGTCCCTCTTTATATTACTTCCCTAAACCCTTTCACCTTTACCTTGATGATCTCAATATGGAAAACTCCCAACAGTTCACTTAAACCATTCTTCCAGAGGGATCTATGAAAGACTACATATTTGTCTTATCACTAGACAAAGAACTTTTACCTGTTCCCTTAATTGCTAACTGCCTTATCAAACATTTTGATGATCTTTTAATATACAGATACTCTCTCAGTCTGTTCACAGTAGACAATATTCAGTGGCTCAGTTTGTGGCTAATAAAGTGATCCTAGGAGTTTCCCTGTGGGGGTCACCTGTTGAGAACTTCACATCACCTCCACTCAGCATCACAGTGGATCGCAAAACTCATCTCGCAGTACCCTTACCCTAGCCAGAATCCATATCTTCTTTTGGTGACTCACTAATTACTTTTGACTATATTTGCCAGACTTGGGTTTCTTAGCCATATGCTGATAGGAGATCACATTAGGAGACCCTGGTCACCCCCTGCTCTGCCCCCTTCTCTGTCGCCTGCTTTTGACTCAGCGCAGATGAATCCATCCCACTCTACTCGCACCTAATCTCATAAACTTTTTCACTTCTAAGAGGAATTCAAAAATGGACTTTCTTTTGGGTTCTTATGTCAACTTGACCCAAAAACATAGCCCATACCCCACTTTGCAAAACATTTAAACAGGAAGGTCTTGGATGGCTGAGATGTCTCTGCAGTTTTTTTATTTTTAATAGGGTCTCGCTTTGTAGTTCAGGCTGGCTCTGAGCTCACTATGTAACCCAGGCAAGCCTCAAACTCAGCAATCCCCCTGCCTCTGCCTCCCGAGTGCTGGGATGACAGGCGTGAGCCACCACGCCTGGCTCAGCTTTCTTTTTTTGATAATACTGGTTCCCTTGAAAGATTTACTTCCAGATCAATGTTTAGAACACCCCCTCAGTCTCATCGGGTCCCACTTTAAACAAAACAAATTTCTCTATTTTGTCCTGACGTGGGACTGTTGCCTGTGACTTGCCCTTTCCAGCTTGGAAGGTGGCCCTCGCAATGGAGACTCCGGCTCAGACACGGCATAGCCCGGGGCACTCTGCCTCCGACACAAACAGAAGAACTTAGGCTCAGTCTTTAAAGATCGCATCCCTTTAAATCACACCCTAGAGACTTGGCACACAGGAATCCTAAGTTCAGATATATTTCACTCTCTTCTCTAAGTCCCCCTGCGGCTCTGCACCCCATTATTTGCTGCACAGCCCCCAGAACTTCTGTTGTATCAAGTTCTCATTCCATTCACTATGAAACAATACTTGACAGTCCTTTCCTTAAACAAACAAACAAAACACACACACACACACACACACACACACACTCCTGATTGTTTCTTGGTCTTTTGGCTAAATAAGTGTAAAACAACACTTCTGAAGGTAATCAAACCATCACTGTCACAGTCTCATTAGGTCATTTGTGGCATCTCGCCCGAGATGAACAAAATCTCCGCTCAACTCCTTCTATTCCCCAGGCCGCAATTTCCATCTCTTCTCCAGGACCAGTTACTCAGAGCCTCGCTGAGCGTCTCCCCTGGGATCTCATTAATGTCCCACCCTCCAGGAACTCCACATCGATCGCCCCTGCAATGGTGCCTCCCCGATCGGTTCCCTCTCCATCCAGAACAGGGGGCTAACTAACCCCTTTGGGGCTAAGGACTGACACTGCCCGACATTTCTTATCCCTACACGTCCCATCCTGCTTTTTCTACTCGAAAATCAATGGCAACGAATCACTCCTCAAGGAGGGAAAAAAACTATTAGTGTAAATGACCAAACAACAGAGTGTAAAGAAGCCAGAAGAAATCGAGGGCCGATTTCCAGTCTCCCATTCCGTGGGTCCCCAAATAACCCAGTTTAATATACATTCATTTGCTCACTTGTCCGTTCCTTTGTCCTCAGCTCTCTGTAACTACAGGCTGAAACGTCAGCCTCACAGCAGCCTAAATCCTAGTCTAGGCTCAAAGCCACTGACTGCCGTATTCCGTCTATCATTCCCTTCCCAGGCTCAAGCTCTCCCTGCCACTCCGACCTAACAGCTGCTATCCTGCCTCTCAGAGCAATCTGAAGTCTACTTCTCACTGCCAACATGTCGTTGGTAAATCTTCCTGCCCATATTGGTCATCTGTAGGTCTCAGATTAGCCTAAGGCACAGGTCTTCTAGAGCACTTACAGCAACATGTGCGTTAGCACCTGCCGCTTCACTTTGAAATTTCATATGGTGGTGGTTTTCCTTCTCATCTTGAATACCATGAATCGACTTTCCTTAGCTTTGAGTTTTCCTGTGTACTCTTTTTACTTCCACTCTCCGTAGAATAGGAGAGAGTGTTTATGGTATGATGTCACCAGTTGGATGTTCTTTTCAGTCACTCAGACTTTCTTTCTATCCGCAGTGAGGCTGTTCTGTTTTCTTGTCATTTCAATGTTCACTGCATAAGCATCTGCGTTTCTCTCAAGAGCTTTTCCTGAAATGAAAGCAGGTGGACTGGCACAGGCCCGTGATCCCAGCATTCTGGGAGCCTGAGAGAGGAAAGTCGCAAGTTGGAGCCCATTCTGGGCAGTTTTAGCAACTTAGCAAGACCTGTCTCAGGATAAAAAACTAAATTAAAATTAACCCAAGAGCTGAGGATTTATAGCTCAGTGTGAGGACCTGGGTTCAGTTCTCAGTACTGTCAAAAAAAAAAAAAAAAAGATGTGTGCCTCTTTCACTTAAATAATTAAATGCCACTGTAAGATTATTAATTTCAGTATTTTTTTCTTTTTTGAGACAGGGTCTCGCTTTGTAGTTCAGGCTGGCTCTGAGCTCACCATGTAGCCCAGGCAAACCTCAAACTCAGCAATCCTCCCGTCTCTGCCTCCCGAGTGCTGGGATGACAGGCATGAGCCACCACGCCCGGCACTGTGGTATGTGGTATTGATGGCTGGTGGGTGTGAGTCTCCACGCCCAGCATTTTATGTGGTTACCAGGGATCCAACTCAGGACCTTGCGCTTGCGAGGCAGGCACCGGAACCACTGAGCTAACCCTCCAGCCCAATTAATTTCAGTATTTTGTTGGAAGTAATAGGGGGCCCAGCAAGGAGGGGAATGGAGGAAGAAACAGAAATGAACAAATAAGAACAACAAAGCACTTGCCAAGTAAATCTGCCATCACACGTAGGTGTGGCTTGCAAGCTCTCAAACAACAGAGCCTCACAGGTCACATCGCAAATATAAGGATTATCAAAAAGTTCAAACTACCGTGAGAATCAGTAAAATGTAACACCCAGAACCAAACGAGAACAATCTGGCCTTAAACACAAAGGCCAACTTAAAACAACAACAAATCAATACAATAAACATATTTGTTTGGGGACACTGCAGCAGTGAAGGGTGGGCTCAGGTTGTTACTTCTTCTGCAATCTTTTCCTTTAATTAAATTCTTTATTGGTATATTTCATATACAGCTCACAATCACACTTGACATTGGGGGTTTGTACCAGTATATGACACAAGTTAATTCTCACTTTTCTAGACTTCTCAGGTTTCCTCAGTCTTTGGTGCTGCAGTCTCCAAAGGGTTTTGTCTGTTTTTTCTTTTTTCTTTTTCATTTTACTCATCCAAACAAAACCTAGATGCCACTGATACACTTAGCAATGTTCCTTTTCTCACTCAGAAAATTGTAGTACTACTCAGAGTCTTATTTACAAATATACATTTGTAATCTATAACTTAAAAATGATAAAATATTTTAGTTGATTTGCAAAGCACAAATACAGACACTGAATAATTCTAACCACCAATAAAATAATAAGCCTCCCAACAAGAGCATATGGGTAGGAAAGCCTTATGTGTGTTGGGAAATTAAACAAAAATAACTAGTTTAGTGAATTCCTAATTCTTCATATGATATCAGCAGTCAACACTGAAATATAGTGAGTAATTTTTCTGCTACTGTTAGAAATAGTCCATTTTTAGGATGATAAACAAAATGTTTAACAACAAATAATAATTTCTATTGTGGTTATTCAGGCAAATGTTATTTAATAGGTTTGAAAATGTCCCCACAATTCATTTTACAGTGTCTATAGAAAGCTTCAGTGACATTTCTGAATCTACTATTGACAGTTAATATCCCAATATAAAATTCTGAAACCACATCATAGACTAAACTCCTGAATGTCCTCCAAAGAAAAGTTAGTCAATGAAATTTAATTGAAATTGGAACTAAATTGATCAGAATGGAAGAATCTATTAAAATTCACCTTGATGAAATTATGGCTTTTTTCACTTTTTCACTCAAAATGTGCGAAGTGTGTATATTTATCTTGAGATGAGAAAATATGCCATGTCTTAGTGAAATAAAATATTATCCATTTTACATAAAATGCCTTAAATTAATTATTGAAAATAAGTTAAAAAATGAACAGCACCTTTAGATTCACTATATTTCAACATATTAGTGAAAATAGACCCATATTTCAAAATGTATTTAAAACACCAAATATTTAGTGTCTTGTGCCATAGCCCTGTTGTGGCACTGAAATTAGAGATCAATGTACATTGACACTGTACATGGCCAACGTGACAGTTTTCATAAACGTGAAGCCTAAATTCTCATAACCATTTGTCAAAACCATCCTTTGCCTAAGAATTGTGTAGATATTTGGAAAATTGAAATTGCAAACTCCATGATCACCAAAGATCCCAGAAACTTAAAAAAAAAAATGTTTAAGGAATCTGGAAGAAGGAAATCTATCTCATCAAACAAAAAGTTTCAAACCAATCTGATGGCAGTTAGGGAGAAAAAAAACCACTTGGCACCAGCACAAGATCCTTTATCCAGATATGAACACCAGAAATTCTGAGATTGCAGATTACCAGATGTTAGCTCTGAAGAAGCCATTGTGAAAAACATCGCCAGCCTGTCACAGGTGTTTGTAGACCTCACAGATGTGTGCACCCAACTAACACACATGACTGAAATTTGTAGGAAATGTTTTCTTAAAAGAACAGCAACTACGTATTTCAGTTCTCCTTCTTAATGATGCTAATGGATTTCTTCTGTCTTGGGAAGTTGAATTAAATAAGAATATTTAGAAAAGATTCATCTAACTCTTCTTCATGTCCTCGTTATACGTTTGAGGAACAGCAAGTTGGCAATAGCTTTACATCTCTGGGTTATCTTTGTATTTTTTTAAATTGAATTCTTTTGCAATTTATATATATATATATATATATATATATATATATATATATATATCTCACAATCACACGTAACATTGGGGAATTTGTACCAATATATGACACAAGTCAATTCTCATTTTTACCCATATCCCTACCCACCCACACCTCCCCACCCCCTATATACATGCTCTTTTATTTTCTTTCAGAATCCTATTTATTCCTTCCCCTCATTACATCCCCACGCCAAATTTCCCTTGGAAATTTCCCATTCTACAAAGACCGTCATACTTTCTAGAGCTTATTTGCATCTACAGGTGCTCATATCAATGAGAAGATCTGATATTTGCCTATCTGTGATCTATTGATTTCACTCATTAGCGTGCCTTCCAGGTTAACATTAATCTTTGAATTATCTATATTTTACCTGTCTCTAAATCTTCAGATCGTATTGCATCATTTTCTTTATTAACTACAAGCTAAGAATCTTATTTGCAAATCAAGAATCCAAGCTTCTCTAAATTCTGTAATTTTTGGAGTATCAGTAGAATGGAAAATCTGCTTTCTATGATTGTTCATAATCAGAATGCAAGTAAACTAAAAATATTGCATGAAATCACGTTCAGGTTATATGTACAAGATGGCTATGAAACATGAATTAAAATGCATTTCAAGCTAACCTTTGGGTCCTTTCCTCACTATATTGCACTAACTACATGTAAGTATTCCAAAATCCAAGGTAATCCAAAATCTGAAATAATTCTAACCCCAACTATTTCAGATAAGAGACACTTAATTTGTACTGTCATTTGTATTATCATCTTTTCTCATGAAGTGTATCTAGTAAAAGATGAGTCATTAGATTTAATTTAGGAAAAATACTTCACTGGAGGCATGGTGTGCTAAAGTACTTTATTAATATTTTGCTCTTAATTGACACATTGGGAACATGGCATTGTGACTTTTCAGATTTTAAATCTTATTTTGATGAACTATAATTTCTCAATATAATGTAATTTTAGTATAAATTAAATTTTTCCTACCACTTTATTACTTCTTTGAGAGAATATTCAATATAATAAGATGACATAAAAGAGCTCATGCTTCGTTTGCAGTGCTATTTCTCCCATTATCTCCACAGGACACCACTTTAACCACAGAGAGTGAAATCTTTTCCTTATTAAACACTTCTAGTTCTGTGTTATAAATAATATATTCTACATGCCAAGACATGTTACTGAGCCATTGTTTGCTGTTTTATAACAAAGCTACATTTCCCTCTCACATACACATTCATCAGTGTTTGTATGTCTGTGTATGTATTACCTGTCTGTCTGTCTGTCTTTGACACATGAAGGTGCAGTATAGCACAGAATAGGAAATTTGACTCTACTGAGAGACAGTCATTGCCTCCTCAATATCCCTGGAGCCTTGAAGGCAGGACAGAACTTCAGAACGAGGCAAAACTCCTCAGGGGTGAGAATTATGATTTTCCCACCCCCTGTGTAAACCTGTGGATTGGAGAATTAAGCTTATAGTGTGCAAAATTAAAAGAACAGTGGGAAAGAAAAGGCATAGTTTAGAGATTTTAGACTTTAGAGATTTTAGGCTTCAGCTGATGACACATATAAGAAGACTGAACTTTAACATTATTAAAAGGAAAAACAAAAATTCTCTGACTCTAACACTGAGTAGGTGGTAGGAAAGAACAAAGAAGACATTTTCAATTCTATATGAACTGTTATTTTAAATAGATGTGTTTCCGTGTGAAACTGACATTTATTACTAATAGGTTTTGCATTTAAGGATCAGAGAAAAGGGGGGATTAGAATTGTGATTTCCAATTTTAGTCCAAAAGGACAGAACAAAGAAAGAACCACTCTTACTTAAACTGTAATTTTCTAAGCTGTAGGTGGAACACTTTTGACAGACATCAGATGAAGGAAATGATAATAAACATCCAAACAGCTTTGAGAACCAAATAACTGTCTCATCCCTCATGTGTGTGCATGTGTGTATGCATGTGCATTCAAATTTTAAAGTCCCAAGAATGAAAAAAAGTGACCTCACTGAGTTCCAATGAATACGGTAATTAGCCACCACTTCACTCATTAGAATGTAAAATGAAACACATTATTTTTTCTAATATCTCTTTTTTCAAAAAGTTCTTCTATTTTGCAAATTGAAAAGTCCATATAATTGCAGTTTTGTCTTCCTGTATAATATGTATATTATACTGTGTCAGTGTGTAAGATATATGTGTATGTATAATACATTAATATACATTAATATACATGTGGCTATATAAGAAATTAAATTATCTTTTGCTGCCTTTAAATTAGATACATTTAATTCTTCCTGGGGGAAATAATTTTCAGAAGAGTAACATGTTCTAATTTCATCCTTTATGTTTTATTTAAAGTACCTGACTTTGGAATGTTATTCTTGTTTTTGATATATGGTAATCTTAATCCTTTATTTTTAAAAATATACAATTTACCCATGTATTTTCTACTGGGTAATACATGGGTAAATTGTATATTTAAAAATACTTTTGTTTCATAATTTGACGAGTTGATTTACTTTATATTGACAAATGTATGTTTTCAAAACATTTAACACAATATCACACACATTTACAACTGACTGTACCAGAGTGAGTCACAAAATCTCATCTAAATTTAATGATAATGTAACCTGCTATTTTAGGAGTACTAAAAAATGTGACACAATGACTTCTTGGAAATTTTCATATGAATAAGTCTATAATATCTGACTCATTTTTCTTTATTTTAAATTTCTAAAGATCAGCGACTGATGAAAGGAACTTCTAAGGCCATTTTATCATTGCACAGTTGAGTATTTTAATTTTGCCCACACACTATAGATAATGAAAACGTTTTTCCGGTTTCCTCTAGATATATTTGCAAAAGACCTCATCAGCAAACGATGTGAGAAAACTCCTTTAATTGACTAATATGTCCGAATGATAAGAGCAATACTTTTCAAAAGACACGCTCTTACCTTGCCTCCATTTTTTTTCCCCCACAGAATATTGTTAGCTCTGCCCCTTTAAGGAATGTTCTCTAACTTGGCTGCTTCAGGGAGCATGCTTGCCTACCCAGTAGCGCCCTCTAAAGGAGACTCCTGATGCTAGTTAAGCAAGCTTGGAGTACAAATTCAACTGTGCTCACCAGGGCAGTAAGTTTTTTTTCTCACCTCTTCCAGTGATCCTCGGGTTCTTTCTTTCTTGTTCTTTTTATTTAATGACAAATCAAGGCTGAAACAGCATAAAGAAAGGGTCTGTTAGAGAAAAACTGCATACACCGCGTCAGCCAAATAGCGGAAAGAGAAGGGAGTTTCTGGGCAGGAAGATCTACCCTCCTGTAGATCAGACTCTCAGTGGCATACTTCTTTTGATGAAGTTCCACCTCCTATTAGCATATTTAGCTTTAAACTCATCCATGAATCAATCCACTATTAAGTGCAATCCCCTCTTTATCTAATCATCTTCCAACAGCCCCACCCTGAGGACAGGAGCATTTCCTGAAGGAACTCCACTGAAAACAAGCAGTTTGAGTGTCACTATCAGCTCTAATGCCTCATTTCCTTTGGCAGCTTTATTATGCAAAGCTAAGGCAGCTCTAATGATCCAAAGATGAGGAAGAAATTGGCCACCAAAATTAATAGGAATTTTTTAAAAATTGTCAGATGCTTCTCATAGCCTGTGTACCCAAGGAATAAAGCTGGCCAATGTTCCTGTAAGTTAAATTCTAGCAGAGGGTCCATGCCTGATTTTGTAGAACAACCAAGAATTCCTTCTGTTGTTGGTGTTTTCTTAAGCACAAAAACTCTAAAGACTCGTGCGTCGAGGCTTAATCCCTGATACAGCAATGTCCAGAGGTGACGACAGAGAAGTCGATCAATCATAATGCCACTACCCTCAACAGTGAGTTAATTCTTTGACAAGTTCATAATTAAACAGGCTGTTAGAAGGTGAGGGCCATTTTAATCGTGTTGCCAGACCCTAACGTTCTAGGTTTTCCTTGCTCTCTCTGATTCCCGACTGCCATGAAACAACTTTTTATTTCCACATTGGAGCAAACTGAATATAGACTGAAATGAAAAGAACAATGATGTGAAAAGAACAATGAACCAAAATAACCTTTTTCTCCTTTAAATTGGGTGTGTTGAGTGTTTTCTTCTGGCAACAGAAAAGTGACTGAACTGCTGTCTTTATGCATTTTATTGCCCTGCCCAGAACTGTTGTCTGTTGGAAGAAATTGCTAGCAAATTAGTTAAAATGGCTGGGCTAATAATTAAGCTGATACATACCGATGAAAGTTCTTTACTTTTATTTTATTTATTTATTTATTTATTTTTTGGAGACAGGGTCTTGCTTTGTAGTTCAGGCTGGCCCTGAGCTCACTATGTAGCCCAGGCAAGCCTAGAACTCAGCAATCATCCTGCCTCTGCCTCCCGAGTGCTGGGATGACAGGCGTGAGCCGCCACGCCCAGCATTGTGGTATGCGATGTTGATTGTTGGTGGGCTTGAGTCTCCATGCCCAGCATTGTATGTGGTTACCAGGGATTGAACTCAGGACCTTGCTCTTGCGAGGCAGGCACTGAAACCACTGAGCTAACCCTCTGGCTCCAGTTCTTTACTTGTATAAAAGTTTCTCTGTTGCATTGTGGAGAACAAGGAAAAAGAACATTACTAGACCTTATATAGTTAAATACTAGTTTCCTGTGCCAGGCAAGGCACAAAGCAAATTAATTAAAATATGGAACTTAGAGAAGAAGCCGACTTTTGCACTAAACCAACGCTGCCCCAAACTGCAAAAACAAAAATTCCCAGCCTGCCACAGTTTTACTAAGTATATCGGAAGTAACAAACATATGGAGACATTGAGAGGGGAGTGGGTTTGGTACTTCCTAGAACAATTAGAAACTTCTGTTGATTAGGGATTTGACCATACCCCAGGACGTCTTCAACTGGTACAGTCCTGGCCTGGAGCATCACAGCATCATTGGGCCAATGTGCTCTTTGCTATGCCAGGTGATAAAAACAGTTATGTCTCAATTTGCCATAGCCAGTTTGTAGGCAGGAAAACTTGACCTAATCATAATTTTAATTATGAAATGATTTTCTGCAAAATTATTTAAAATTGCTCCTGACATTACATGAAATAAT
>PVIC010005259.1:0-58637 GCA_004025085.1 Thryonomys swinderianus
GGACTCACCAGGCCACCCTCTTCTCTGCATGTTTCATGCTCACACCCCACTTCCTGCTCCTCACTTACAGTCACTGTTCAGTTCAATGCCTTTCTCTTGGAGATAGTCTCCTCTTCAGGGCAGAGTCCCCCCCCCCCCTTCCATGACTTGCTGTTGTCCTTGGAACTGAATTGGAATCAGGAGTTCTGATTTTGCGCTTGCTCCTGTCTTGTCCGGTTGACCTCATTCAAACCCTCTGCACCCTAAGACTTCCTCCGTTTCTGCTATTCCTTTGCTGGGCTTCCACAAATTCTAATCCCACAAACTTGGCATTCTCTTGCTACTGTAGCTTTGCTCATGGCCTCTCCTTTCCTCCTTTTACCTAATGCGGTACTTGCCTAATCACATAACTCAGGTCACAGATGAAAGTCAGATCTCTTCCCAGTGGGTCTTGTAGTTTGATGTTGCTCCCTCACCGAGCACTACCCACAGCACTAAGTTTACATTTACTTGTATGACACCTATGGCCTCTTCTGCCAGTGTATCATACCCACTTTCTTTCCCACTATGGACAGCCTCAAGAACAGATCATGTTTCTCATCAAGGTATCCCCAAAGCCTAGAATGGTGGTGCCTGTGACATAATACTCACCAAGTACGGGCTGAAAGGTTGATTGAATGTTTTCTAAAGTACAAAGTGGGGAAGATAAAGTCAACTGGATCCCTCTCCTCATAATAGGATAGTGACCCTTACCCACAAGGCATGTGGAAACGCTGACACGTGTATGCTGTGGTGAACCCTGAGTTTGATCTCATCTCTGCTGCCTGGAGCCGACAGGGATAGAGTGAGGGGTTTAGTCAGGACAGATGGATCCTTTCACCCTTGAAGGCTCTCTAGAGAGGCATGAGGTGGTCAGACACAAGACAAGGCCATCTGCTTACCTGGCAAATGTCAGAGGCCCTCTGGGCCAAGGTGCCCTCCAACACCCCATCAGCCTCAACTCAAGCACCCCCAGGAGCTTCAGTGGCCTCTCTAGGTTCTAACATATCACCTTCTCCTTGGAAATGATGCTCTGTCACACCCAGATGCATCTGTAAGAAGATCTGGGTCAATGACAGGATAAGGAGTAAGTGAGGAAGCAGGGCAAAGGGAAAAGAAGGGCGAGCAGATACAATGATACCAGGATGCCCTGTTATCAGATCAGCCCAGGGCTGGCCTTCAGAATTCATATCACAAGGTTAGTATGACACTTGGGGGCTTGGGGCTGGCATCTGCAGACCTGAATTTCCTGGCAGCCTCTCTGCAGAGGTGGTCACACAGCCTGCTTCATCCAGATCTCAGATGTCACAGAGAAGTGGCATCATCAGCTCTGGTGTGAACGGAGAGCTCACCAAGAAAGAATGGTCTCTGAGTGACCGAGTGTGCCTTCATATCATGGACATAAGCAACCTCTGAATGAACGGGAGCTGCCTCTAGCCTGGATTCCCCCGGCTCTGCCCTTGCCCCCTTCCAATCAGCAATGCTTGGGGTCTCTCTCTTCTGCTCTGCCCTCACCTTGCCCTTTCTGGCTCCGATTCTGTGTGATTTAGACAAACCACCAAGACTTAACCTCTTCGTCTGTAAAATGCTGAGAATGGTGCTTTACTCAGCCAAAAACAGGGCCACGAGTAGGACAGCTTCTTGAGGTCATGTCTAGGTTTAAGACACAGAAGTGGTTCTTTTGGTTACCTGTTCTCCATCCAGTTCTAAGCGTCCCACAGAGCGCCAGTCTGCTACAGACGGTGGATTGACAAGGAAGGTACAGTGTCCTCTACCAGCACCTCCTACCTTCAGAGTAGCAGGACTCTATGGCCATCGGGGCCTCTGGAGGTCTAGTGAGCCCCTGAGGGCACCAAAGTCATTAAAAAAAAATTAGTGTCTTCAGGTTGGTGTTAAGTACCATGGACATTTTCAACAGGCCTTGTTATTTCCCAACTGAGAGGGACAGATGCTGTAAAGACCTTCCCCAACATGAGCTTTACTGAAGACCCAGCTTCCTGGCAGGACTAGGAAGTGAACTGCCATCTGCTTCTCTTTGTGCTCACAGGCCTCTTTTCCTTCTGCCCTGTGCCATCACTTCGAGGTGTGAGATGTGTGGACCTATAGGTTCCATGGCACTTCTATGACTTAATCTTCCAGCCACTCAGTTGTACATGTCAGGGTTGCTTTCTCAGATTCAAGCTTTTAGTCATGGTTGGGGGACCTTGGAGACTCACGCAGAGGAAAGCAACATCAAAAGGCAGCTACGTGCTCCAGGGAGGTGAAAGCACTAAGCAGGGAAGGCTCTGTAGCTGACTGCTGAGTGTAGATTCCCACTCTGCTGCTTGAAAAGACTTAAAACAAGTTTCTAATATTCCAGTTCTCTGTTTTCCCATCTTGGCAATGGGATAGACAAGCTTAGAACTATTTTGGGTTGATCCATATCAAGTGCTTAGAATAAGGCTATGAAGGGATCAAGGAGCCCCAGCTTTTTTTTACTCTTTTCCAAGTCTACCCTATCTTAGGAGGAGGCACAGGGAGGGTTGTGACTTGCTCCTGGATTAGTAACTGATGTAGAGTAAGAACTCCAGGTTGTAGACTCACAACTCAGAGCTCTCTCTCTCTCTCTCTCTCTCTCTCTCTCTCTCTCTCTCTCTCGAAGATTTATCAAAAGAAAGAAGTAAAGAGGGACACATACAGAAGAAGAGACAAGCCAGGAGACAGAGCCTCTCATTTGTTCCTTTCAAGACCCAGGTAGATTGGAAAGAAAAAAATAAAAACATATTACTGGCAAATTATAGCTCTCTGTGAGTAGAGACTTCATTAATACAAATTCTGGGAGGTTCTGCCGAGGTGCGACAGCAGCCACAACCACCAATGGTGTCAGGCTCATGACTCACACACCAGAGTATCTCAGCTAGGAAGACGCCAGCTTCATGGATAAATGAATCAGCCTTGAATTCTCCTTGATAAAAGATATGACAAAGGCAAAGACCTTCCCACAGTGTTGACTGCTCCAACGGAATGCAAGAAAGGGGCAGGGGCCCTGGGGACATTGACTGGCCAGTGATGAAGACACGCACTGGACTCTATTTCCTACCAGAAAACAAGGAGTGTGTCTCCCCAGGTCCCTGACATCCCAGTTCCTGGAAATCCTGGCTCTTCTCTCAGTCACTTCATTCTTTCCCTCACCCCAAGTCACATCATGCTCTTCCTGTGCCCTCTGGCCAAACATCAAGCCACATGCTGAATTTACTTCCACCTCTTACCTATAGGAAATGCTGATCCCCTCACCAAAAATGCCTTTCCTCTTTGTTCTAGTGATGCCCACTTTCATGGTGCGCTCAAAACCACCAACACAGGGATTCTTTTTCTTCTCCAAACATCTACAGTAATCTCAGCACACATATTCCAGAGCCAATCCTGTGGGTCTAGGTCCTGCTTCCATATGTCTTAGTCATATGGCTTTAGGCCATTAAACTTGCTAGGCTTTAGTTGACTCCTCTTTCCGCAGGGTAGGTTACAGCACAGGGGTATTCACTGAACTGATAACCCTGTAGGTTATTGTCTTCTGACCACAGGATCCATGATGATGGTCATCAGACTCTCACTAGGTCTGTCAGGAAGTCTGGGGTCACCAAATGCACTGCAACTCCTTTGCCAGGCAGACTCTGCACTGTCTACTACTCACCCCAGCACACAGCAGGGACCATAAGGCACCATAGGCACTGGCTGGAGAAGAGGTATGATTTCAAGGTCCTTGGACCCACTCTCACAGCAAAATATCAAACAATAAAGCCCCTAGTATGGCTGGCATCCAATACGCCCCCCAGAAAGGTTAGCTGCACTAAAGATATGGCTGTTGGTGGGCTTTTGGGGTGTTACTAGATCCAGTGTATTAACCAACTTATGAGATCATAACTTGATGGTGTTACTCGGAGGTAATGGAAATGGCATCTAGTTCAAGAGCCTGAATCTTGGGGGTATGGCCTTGGGGACTACAGGAAGTCCCTACCTATTTTTCTCTGGCTCAGCTGTCATGTTCTCCCTCTCCCTCTCCATTCCCTCTCCCCTCCCTACCCTCTTTCCCATCTCTCTCACCCCACCCTTCCGGGCTGCCCTGAGGTGAGCAGCTTTCCTCCACTGCCTTCTTCTGCCAGGATGCTTCTGCTTCACCACAAACCCAGCCACAATGGAGCCTGCTGACCACCTGAACCCTCTTCAACCCTGAGACAAAATAAGCCTGACTTCCTCTAAGTTTACTTTTCCCAGATACTTTGTCACAGGGACACACAGAAAGCCTGACTTTCACATCTCCATTGCCCAGACTTGAAACATTCAGAACATCCTCCTCTATTAGATTGCTTGCCCATATCTTGAAAGCTGAGCATCACACGATGCCTGGTGATGAGATTCCTTGCTGCCCCAGCACCCCTGAACCAGCCAGCCTAGAAGCCTCACTCCACCTGTAGGTCTGTGGCTGGTGGTGGGAGCACTGCACAGGCCCCGTGGACACTATGCCTTTCATTTGCCCAAGTCCTCCTCATTTGTCATTGCCTTTGGCCTCGACACTGATTCTCAAGGGACAGGCAAGCTTTACCACCCTCTTGGTTGGGTGGTGGTACTGAGACCCCAAAAAGATGGAAGAATTGCCCACTTTTCATGAACAGCAGCCCAGCAGGGATGAAAGGACAGCCTGGCCCTCGAGGCAGGGCTGCTGACCCTCCATCCAGGGCATCCTGCTAGGCAAGTTACCTCCACAATGAAGCGAGAAGCAGACTTTCTCTCAAAGAACAGCTTCTGTTCCCTCTTGTTGGTGCACAGGAACTTCTCCCGGGTGCACACAGCATCGCAGCCATAGATGACAATGAAGATATTGGCATCTGTTCCCGCAGCAAAGACGTCACTGGTGTAGAGGGTGATCTCATATGGGACAACTGAGTAGGGCAGCCCGAAGTCAAGGTCAGAGGGGATTAAAAAAAAAAAAAAACAAGACAAATGCAGGCAAGGTCTAGTTCTTTACCAGCACAATCTGCACAGACCTTTTCCCTGGTAAGCTTGACCCTTCCTAGACAGTCACAGATGGGGCTCTGTCATGCTCACTGCCCACCAAACACTCCTAACCTCTCAGACCAGGGTTTCCAAGCCTTACATAGCACAGGGCTAGGGCAGTAACTGGCTGAAGGCATAGGCGATGGAATTAGGCAAACTCAGACTTGACCTGGCTCTCCCCTCATTGTCATCGTTACTCAGGAAAGTTAGACATGGGCTTGAGGTCTGTCAAGTGCTCTCAACGTGCTGCAGAGCTGGACACTAGATAACCAGGAGCACTAGGTTTGGGGGGCAGCTCACCAGTCACACACACAACGATAGGAATTCCCTTTCCTCTCTCTACATCCCCTGATCTCAGTCCCGCACTTGCTCCAGGCTTGGTTTGCCCTCCACAGCCCATCCATGCTATGCCTGGCCCCTCATTCAAGTCCCCTCATTTTAAAGAGGTTGCTTCAGGGGAGAGGACAGGAGGAAGGGGACACAGCTGGCACCCCTACTCCAGGCAGTTATCAAGAGAGGGGACCCATCTGTGCTGTTAGCATCAGCACCCAGAGGGGTCATCATGTCCCCACAAGTGTGAGCTGGCAACATGACCTTCAGGAATTCTTGGGGAACTAATTTCAAACCACTCCTCAGGTTGCCATTGGGTGGGTCTAACTCCTACTTTATACTGAAATTTGAAACCAGCTGTCTCAATCAACATATTGGCAATTACCAAGTGAGATTCACTAGCAGGTTGTAGGATGGGTTTGTTGAGTTGTCACAAATGTTTTAAGGTAGTTACGGAGTTGAGCAGTATTGAATGGAAAGTATCAGTGTACCTCACACTGAATTTTTCATTTTTTGCATATGTATATGAATGTGTATACTTATTCCAGGAGGAAGGAGAGGGAGGAAGAGGAAAGGAAGCAACGACACTTCAGAGAAACAGTTCAAGGGAAAGTCTGCCCTATCCTGTGAGCCTTGAGAGGAGTCACATTAGGAGCTATCTTCTCTCCAGAGACCTGTTGTATCACCGCAGTGACAATACTTGTAGTAACTGTCACTCACCAAGAGCATACTACGTGTTAGAGTCTGTACTCAGCATTCTGGGGTTTTTATCATTCTCCATCCTCACACTGATGCCATGGACAGGCATTCTTACACCCACTTGTTATAGGAGAAAACCAAGGCGCACAGAGGGTAAGCTGCCCAAGATATTTGGTACAATGTGAGCTTGAACAAGTACCTGTTCGTCTACTTCTAAGGGAAATTGAAAGAAGGTGCTGCTACCTCTCTACAAGTCACAGGAGTGGTGGCCCATGGAGGTGACCATGGCCCTATTATGGGTAGCTGAGAAACAGGAGTCTTGGCCCTGCCAGGTCCTCCATCAAGAACAGAGGCACTGTCTCCGCAGCGCGCCCTCCCTGCCTCTGAGGCCTCGCTTTCTTCCGGAGCTGAGGTGGAGGCCTGAGCAACGAGCTGGCAACAGGAGTTGAGCTTTCCTGAGACAAGAGGCAGCAGATGTGAGTGCTGTTTATGAGCAGAGCCAGCCCCACCTGTGCCCTCAGGGCTCCAGCCCTGGGCCCAGAGTTGGCTTATGGTTCCACTTTGTTTAACTGCAGGATTCTTATAAATGCCCTTCTCAGAAATGTTCAGAAAAAAACAACTTTTTAAGGCTGAGGAACTGTTATGGGTGGCGTAGCCTGCTTTCCCCTCTGGGGCTTTGTCTTCCCTTCAACCAGCTGTTTTGAATCACCTCCTTTGTTGGACATGGCCCCTCAGAGTGTATGCAAAACCTGAAGGTGCCTACCCGCTCTGAAGTAGCATGGCTGCGACGTTCAAAGCTCCTCCTAGGCCTGCACATTCAGACCATCTAGACAGCCCCTTCCTGGGGCACTGGCCTCCCGTGTGCCTGCAGCTGGGCCTCTGTCAGCGAGAAGCTCCTTCTGCTGTTACTCCTGGCTCCATGTCCTTAGGCAGCTGTGACCAGCAGCCATATCTAGTTTTTAGATGCTTTCTAGTCTCCTGCCTGGGACAGCTTGGCACTGTTTCTTGCCATTCCTGGCACCAAAGCCCCCTGGTTTCTTACAACTCTGTGGCTTTGAGCTCCTTGAGACTTTATCCACAATTAGGTTCTGAGAAGCACAATTAGTTTCTGCTCCCTTGGGAGAGCTACATGTTTAGGCTACATCTCAGATCTTCAGCCAGAAAAATCAAGTCTTTGCTAAATAATTTCTTTCTCTCCCCCCCTCTCTTCTTCCATCCCTCCTTCCTTCCTTTTTGGTTTTGGCAAATGAGAGGCTAAGACAAAGACCAAAAGGTTAAATTTAATATCAGGCTAGAACTGAACAGAGTTAGCCTTCTATCTTCATGAATTCAACTAACAATGCCTTGAAAATATTTTTTTAAATTGTGTCTGATTAATTATGTGCAGACTTTTTTGTTATCGTTCCCTAAAAAAAAGTATAGCAACTATTTATACTGTGTGCACATTGTATTAGGCATTATAAACCACCCAGAGATGCTTTGAAGTGTATGGGAAGATGTGCATAGGCTTTGTGTTTGGTACAAGGAATTTGAGCACCTGCAGATTTTATATCCATGGGATCCTACTCCCCAGGGAGACTGAGGGGTGACTGCAGATTCAAGGTCAGGCCATACCAATTTAAATTCCTAGAGAAGTACAGAGTGAGGTCTGTTGTCAGGCATGAGGGTGACAGGTACTCATTTTTGCTCTCCAGTGTGCTACCCAATCCTGATGCCAGTCCTATGTGCTGGGTTCAAATTTCATCAGAATTCAGACAGATTTTTTACTTTGGTTGATTTAAGTTTGATTTCCATTTCCTAAAATTCATTTACATAGTTATAAATGTTTATACATGTAGTTGAATGACAACAGTGAAGGACAAGTGTCCACATGTCACCAAATTATTCACCTTCCTCCTTTCCTTTAAAGTAAAAGCAATTACATTACTTTCTCTTTGAGTTTTCCCCCCACCCATCAGCCAAAAATCTGAGTGGGGTTTCTTTGACATGTTAATGCCTGGAATAAGACTGGTAATGAGGTTGATCATGATAACTCAGACCCTTTTCTTATATGCTGCACAGGAGATTGAATCCAAGGCTTTCAGCTACATCCTCAGCCCTTTTTAATTTTTTTAAATTTTGAGACAAGATCTGGCTAAGTTGCCCAGGTTGAGTTAGAACTTGAAGACTTCCTGCTTTAGCCTCCCAGAGTGCTGGGATTATAAGTGTGCACCATCATGCCCAGGTAAATCTTTCTTTTTTGATGTTGCAACACTATCATCTCTCTTTTGAGAATGAGAAAGATGAACCCTAGAGAGGTAAGGCCATCTACATGCTGTCACTAGATAGTTTGGGGTGGTGTTTAGAGTAGATCCTATGTTTTCTTTCCCTGGCTTCAGGGTACATATGCCCACAGATCCCTTTTCTACCTGCCACTCCAAACTCTGGAAATTTGGCAAAAGAATGAAATAGCCAAATCTCCAAGGTAGGCCCTGCTTAGTGTCAACTCAGATAAGGCACTGGGGTGGCAGGTGATAAAATTCCAGAGGAGAACAGGCTTCTCAGGCGAGGTTCCTACATGGTGTGTACCGCCTTGTCTGAAGCTCCGCGTGGAAAAGGTCCCGGACGATGGCCCCGTCATCTTCATTCTTGGCCAGCCAGCGGCCACAGGGAAATGTCATGGACTTTCCAAGAGATGGAGCATCCACCTCTACCCAGTCTACAAACCAGCCCGGGGCTTTGCCTGGAGATAGAGCAGACACAGAACCATCAAAGACTTCTGCAGAGATGGTTTCTTGTGGGTGACTTCAAGGAGCCCAAACATGCTTTCTTACTTGATGGCTAACATCCCGAGCTCCACCATTCATGCATCACTCTTTTACTGACAGCATCACCAAGAGGATTCCTGTTGAACTGTGCACAGAGCTGGAGCTGCATTGCAGTCCAGGCTCTGCCAGTGAAATCCTCAAGGAGGGAATGAAGGAGCGGTTGGGAGTTTGAGGGGATGGAAGTGAAGATGGAGTCCAGAGTGCAGACTCCATTCAGGACACCAAAGACAGCTGGTGTACACAAAGACTATACCGTTTTACCCAAAGGCACTCAGCATTTGCTGGCTGTTTGTGGTGGGTGAAGAGGGTTAATGCATGGGGGAGGGAAGTAGACCTGTGTTGTCGTGGCCGATCCTGACTTTCCACAGGTCCCCCAGGTCCAGTGTCTCCACCGTGAAGATTTCAATGCTGTCCCTCTCAAATTTGTCACTGTTTGTCTTGGAGGACTTCATGAGGGTTATTCCTGTCAACCAGATGGTATCATCATGACTGGCTGCCCCTGAGACCTTTCTAACCAGGTCTAACTCACCCCTTTTCCAATGAAATTTAGAGTATGCAGTTGTCACACATTGAGTACTTTGCACATAGGGGTTGTGTGTATGTGTGCTTACATGTGTGAACGCATGTGTGTCCTTTTTTGAGCTTCACAATAAATAACACTTCCAGGTATGCATTTTATTTTTCATTCATCCCTAAAGGGAGGTCTTATTCTAGATTACCCAGGAGAAGGTGCGAGGCTCTGAGTGGGATGTGCATTCCTTCCATCCCCCTCTCAGCTCTCTACCTGGGAAGGGAGCAGCTGACAAGGCCACCCTCCCTCCCCATGTTGACTGAGAGAACAGGGCCTCTGTGTATATGGGGCATGTTGGAATTCTCGGACCTCCTTATCTGCATGCCAAAGGGAGGGATAAGGCCCTGGGGTGGCAGGTGATAAAATTCCAGATGCCTCCTACCGGCCATTTAACATATGGAATCTGCCCTGCGACTGCTGTGTGTTGATCTGAAATCCGAGGTGGCTTCAGAAACACTGCCATCACTTCCTGCTCCACTGAGCACCGTCTCCTTACTCCTCCAGTTCCAGCTTTGGTCCCACCTTGTGTAGAGTCTCCTGACATTTACAGCCCCATTGAGGTCTGACTTAAGAGGACAGAGAGAGACAGAGAGACTTTGGTCCAGTGCCTGATTCTGCCTCTCTGTGTGTGGATTTGGGCAAGTTACTTAATAACTCTGAGAACTGGCTTCCTCAAATACCAAAAAGAGGTGGTCTTGGTGCCTTCCCTGTAGAGTTGTTGAGAAAACTTAAGAAGGTGATTGCTGAGTGCTTGGGAAAGTGTCCAGCACATAGAAAGCCAGAAGCAAATCAGTGCAGTTGTTAAGGATTATTAATTCCTTTAACTGTGGTTCAGGATCTACAGACTCTTCAGGATCTGCCAGACCTGTCATTCAAGAACCATCATAATCCCATTCTATTGTTGTTATGACATAATTATTTCATTATATAATATTTACTTTATATAAACTATAAATTAAGAGTGAGTAATGCTTATTGAGTGTTCTTTGACCAATTACTATATTTTACATGTTCAATTTCATTAAAGCCATAACTCTATAAGGCACATAGGAGTTTGCAAACTCAGCAATCCTCCTGTCTCTGTCTCCCGAGTGCTGGGATTACAGGCATGAGCCACCACGTCCGGCATTGTGGTATGCAGTGTTGATTGTTGGTGGGCGTGTCTCCATGCCCAGCATTATATGTGGTTACCGGGGATCAAACTCAGGTCCTTGCGCTTGTGAGGCAGGTGCCGGAACCACTGAGCTAACCCTCTGGCCCAGGAGTTTTATATTTACTTTATAAATAGGGAAAACTGAAGTACAGAAAGGTTAAGCAATTTTCCCAAGGTCACACAAGCAATGGTGGAATCGGAATTTGAACAACTCAAGCTCTTTATTAACGCACCTTGAGGACACACTCATAAGTGAAATAAATAGGTCGCAGGTATGTAAAAACCATATCTTTCTCTGGTATGAGAAACTGAAGATTATAAATGGGTTCTAGAGTGTATGATAGATACTGTGAAATAGAAAATATTCAAGTGGTAAAGGGGGAGGGATATATAACATGGGGAAAATATGACGGTTAAAAAAAAGAACAGAATTTATGTATATATGGGGCATGGGGTTGTAGGGTTGGCAAGGGAATAGGAAAAAATCAAGTCATGTCATGTACTGGTACAAATTTTCAATGTCAACTGTGATCATGATGTGTATATAACATGTACCAATGAAAAGAAAATGGAGTAAAAAAAAAAAGAATATAACCACTCCACAGCTGGGGAGTATTAGATCCACTCCTTCTTCAGTTATTCTCGGCACAGGGCTCTGGACCGCAGGGTTCCGGGCTGATCTGTGCTGTCTATCTGAAGCTCTGACTTCTCTTTACACTCAGACAGAAAGGCTGGATGAGACATCAGTGGCTGTGACCCTGTCCCTAAATGCCCCCTCCTCTGAGTTCCTATGCAGAGGCTCAAGAACGATCCTGAAAATCCCTAAGCATCTCCTTCTGGGGCCCAGGGGCTGAATCACTGATGGTTGGACAGGCCATCCTTTCCCAGGCTGTTATGGGCAAGAGTGACTTCTTCCATCAGGACAGGGGGAGAAGGTAGGCACCAGAAGGAGAGGGGATATTTCAGAGAAAAAGAAATTGCTTTTCCCTGTCAGGGTTAAGCGTCCTCCTTCTTCCAGGACATGAAAACTTGATTGAGGTGTCTTTGGATGCTTCACCTCCATGGGCCCGTCCCCCTCCTTCAGGAAAGCAGGTGAACCCGAGCTCAGCATCGCTTTCTTACCAGTGTCATCTTGCGTGCCGAAGAGTGTGATGAAGACGTTGGCATCCGTGCCTGCGTTCTTCTTGTCCCCAGTCTTTATGGTCACTGAGAATGTGGTTGATTTATCTGCCGAGAGAAGATGTAGAGAAGGCAGCTACACGCTGCTCCAGGATCCCACGAAGGGAGGGGGAGGAAGGGAGAGGGTGCATCTTCTGGAAGGGCCTCCTCTGCTCGCCCACTCGGGCTCCATCTCTCCTGCTCTTCCCTGCTCTTTCTACACCTGGGATCCCTGTGGTCTGTAACAAGTACATTTCTGTGTTCACATTGGTCGTTTGCATGAATAATTTTACTGGCAGTATATACCGTTCTGCGGTTGCCTTTAAATCTGGAAAGTTCCAGAGAGGAGATGACGTCCCTTGACCCTGACTCGCATAGAAAGCCCTCAGTCAGTGAAGGTGATAAAACAGTGCGGAAGTAGGTGGGGTGACTGTGAGAGTCAGAGGCTCACAGTCAGAAGCCCTGGTCTGCCCCCTTCAGGCTAGGGGGAGATTTAGGGGGTTAACTTTCAGAGAAGGAGTGCAACCATTATAGGACTCTTGCGTCAGGAGCCTAGAGTGTGTCTGGAGGAAATGACAAAAGGTGCTCAGCTCTGGCTGCAGTAGCGCCACACTAAACCACGTTCCTTGTACCAAGAGACTGTCAGTGGAGGTGCCCAGAGCCCAGAGGGAGGAGAGGAAGATGGAGCTCTAGAATGGAGGGCAGGGGTGCTGGGGAAGAAATATGCTCAAGTTTCAGAAACCTTTTTGCTCCAGGGCCAGGTTGTCAAGGGGGTTATTGTCACCATGTCCCCCACCTTCTTCATCCTCACTGGGAAATATATAAGACTCATCCACTGGCAGAAGCTCCCTGGACAGCTGGCCGTCATCCTCTTCCACTGCCAGCCAGCGTTGGCATGGGAAGTAATACCTGTGAGGCAGAGGAGGAGAGTTTTGGAAAGGTTTTATGCAGGAGCAGACACAGGCTGGAAATCAAGGGCACTTCATGGGCCCCAAACGCTCCCTGTCTGTCCTCCTATCTCACCCAGCCCAGGCATAACTCAATTAGTAGCTTGCCTGGATTAGGGAACAAACTAGGGACATTATTGCAGATACTCCACTGGAGATGGCTGTGTACATGTCTGAAGCATAATAGACCCTCAGTTAGGGTACTTTCGGGTGGAAGGATCTAGAAGGAGAGGAAATTAAAGATCCCGCATTTTGTGGAACTAATCTATTAGCTCCGGCTTTTTTTTTTTTTTTTTTGAGACAGCGTCTCGCTTTGTAGTCCAGGCTGGCTCTGAGTTCACTATGTAGCCTAGGCAAGCCTCAAACTCAGCAATCCTCCTGCCTCTGCCTCCTGAGTGCTGGAATTACAGGCATGAGCCACCACGCCCGGCACTGTGGTATGTGGTGTTGATTGCTGGTGGGCGTGAGTCTCCACGCCCAGCATTGTATGAGGTTTCCGAGGATCGAACTCAGGACCTTGCACTTGTGAGGCAGGCGCTGGAACCACTGAGCTAACCCTCTGGCCCTGCTCCGGCTACTTTTGCAGAGAGTTTGTACACAGCAGGTGCCTCAGACATGTGTGTTGAATTGATGGAACCAATCAATTGTGCTTTTGAAAGGTATAAGTGGTGTGGCTCAGGAGCTGACCCAGTGACAGTTGGGCCATCTGAAAAACGGAGGTCCAGCTTGACATCTCCATGGATAGGCATGGCCAGTATGAAGGAATGTGGGACCAGGACAAGAAATGTAGTAGAGGGGGCAACTGAAAATTTGCCCCTGCAGTCAGGTTGTCTTGGTCTAAATCCTGGGTCTTCCATTAATTGTGTGACCTTGAACAAATCCCTTTAAGCCTCTACACCAGGGTTACCAGATTTAGCCCACAGCATGACAAGACTACCAGTTATACTTGGGATTTGGGTAAGCAATGAATCATGTTTTTATGTATGTCCTACTTAGTTTTTGGACATACTTGTATGGCCAAATGTAGGTTCTCAGTAAGAATTTTCTAATGTTGATGTTGTTTTCCTTTTCTTCCTTTCTTTCCTCTCAGTCTTGCCTGGGTTCTTGGAAGGCAGTGGACTGGGCAATTTCTCTCTATTCCTGAGTTACAAAGGAGCTCAGAGCAACTGCGAATGTAGTTTATTTCTCAAATGGGGCCACTGCACCCACTGGGCCTTTTCCTCCCCTTGTCCTGATGTATAAGGTCTGTTCAGGGACTAGTCCAAGACTAGGAGGGCTTGGATTTCAAGGGCCTTGCCTGTGCCTGGGTCTCATGTTCTCTGTGGGCTTCAGTACCTTCAGATGTCACCATGTCAGAGAAACAGAGACAGTTCTTAAGCTTGGATGGCAGGGAGAGGTAATTCTATGTTTATAGACAAGAGTTTGAAGGACAAGAGGATCTCAACATACAGTGATGTAAGTTAAATGGGAAGTAAAGTCGTGTTTTATATAAACTGCTAAAATGTGTACCATTCCATTTCTTGGTCTTTAAATGTATGAATGGGAAACTTAATGTTTTAGTCAATCAAATATAATAACATAGAAATAATAGGCTGTAGTTTTAAATCATGACTTTTTAACAAGCAAGAAAGGAAGGGATGGGTTGGGGCAAAGGCAGAGACAATGAGAGTAGGAAGTCAGTAAGGACAAGGACAGAGGGAGAGGGACACACAGTGAAAGAGCCCAGCAGGCTACCCAGGGAGAGAGAGAACAAAGTCAGACTGACAGAATGGCTCTCACATGCTCGATGTGTGAATGCATTCCGAGGATCAGAGCCTGGCTTCCCTGGAGCCGGAGCCTGTAATCCCTTGGACATCTGCAGCAGGGCAGTGAAGGCCCTTGGCACACACATGCCTGCAGTGCAGGCCAGCAGACCTTATTTTTTTTTTTTTTTTGAGACAGGGTCTCGCTTTGTAGTTCAGGCTAGCTCTGAGCTCACTTTGTAGCCCAGGCAAGCCTCGAACTCAGCAATCCTCCTGTCTCTGCCTCCCAAGTGCTGGGATGACAGGCGTGAGCCACCACACCCAGCAGCAGACCTTATTTTGAACTTGCTTCCTGGACAAAGTCACAGCTGACCTAGGGCTGGGAGCTGGATGGCTAGCCTCCTTGCCCCAGGGCCAACCAGCACACTTGGAGGGCAAAAGAAAAAGACTTCATTTACTGACCCCTGCCTGTCCCACCCTCCCACCAGAATAAGTCCACTCAGGCAGGTCTCTGGGCCTAGGGAGGGAGCAGCTTGATGATTTAAGGAACAAAGAAAAAGAGGTGCATTTAGATGTTCTGGGTCAGATTTGCACCATGTTTCTTAACAAGGCCAGAGAAGGAAAGAGCAAGGACCTTAGTGAGCAAGAGCTTTAAAAAAGATGGGACCATAAAGATATCTCACTTGCAAGTGAGAGTTGAGTGGGGAGATTACAAAGCTAAGTGTTGTAAAACGTAAATAGTTTCATATGCATTCTCTCACATTTGTGTATAAGCTAAAGATGGCACAACATCAAGTACAAATGAACTGGTGATGTTGGTAATGCCAAGAAGAAGCATCTGGAACTCATCCACTGTGGGTCTGTGTTTATCTGCCAGGCTCCCTGTCCTGAGGAGTGCAGAGCAGTGACAGTAAAGTGGAAGTCATGGCTCATACTTGCTGCTGTGGGGAGCTGAGGAGGGACACATGCACCAATTTACTGCAGGTCAGATGATAAGCGATACAGAGAAAAGTGGGGGCAGCATGCTAGCCCTCACTGAGAGGGTGACAGCTGAGCAGAGAGCCATCTGAAAAAGCGCCAAAGTAAGGCCCTGGAGAAAAGAGTACCAGGGATAGGAGACAGCGAATGCACAGGCCTGATGGTGGGACCATGTTGTTGTTGGATTCAAGGGACAGTGGGAGATAACCAAGGTGGAGGGTCAGGGACCAGGAAGGAGAGACAGGGTGGGGTGTGGGGCAGACCCCACAGATCACGGCGGCCACTAGAAGGGCACTGGCTCTTCCTACAGCTGAATAGGCCTCTCTTCAGATGTTTGAGAGGAGATGTGATGTGATCCTGGTCGCTGGGGAGCTTGGACAATAGGGGGGCCTGGGGGAAGGAGAGGGAGCAGTCAGGAGACTTTGGAGGAAGGACTGAGGGTTGAGATAGGAACCAGTTCGTGTTCTCCTGAGCAAAGAGCCAACATGCTTTGCCAATGGGTTGAGGGTACTATGAAAGGTAGGGCGGGGTCAAAGGTGGCCAGGGGGTATGTGGACTGGTGACTTGGTCCAGGGCAATTGGTGGATGCTGGGGTCTCTTACCCTCTTGGCTGCAAAGTCCTTTATCCTGAGTTATGATGGATGAGAGAGCCAGGAGAGACCATAGGTATTGTTGGGAAAAGCCTGTCTCTCTCTGTCTCTCTGAGACAGAGATAGATCAAAATGGGGAGGGAGAAAGAGAGGGAGAGGGAGGGAGGAGGGAGAGATTCAATCTTTGGAATGTCTGTAACTTCACATCTCTCTCACAAAGCGGTCTGTGCTCTGACTTGTTCTTGGAGGGAAGGTCCTGAAGGTCATAGGTGAAGCTGGCTTATCACAGCCCTTAACTGGAGAGGGCTTCTTATTAGAAAAGTGTGAATTAGTGACACTTACAGGATAGGGGGAGAAGGAAGAGTAGGAGATCCAAAAGGGAGAGTAAAAGGTGTCAGAGCGCAAAGGAGGGTGGAGGCAGGAAAGAAAGAGGGAAAGAAAGAAGATTTCATTCACATGGGTGACAAAAATTATGTCTGAGCATAAGTTTAAGAAGATAGTGTAGCAATTGTGTGTAGAAATCGTAAAGCATTACTCAGAGTCCTAAAGGAACAATTGGATAAGTGGGAAAATGTACCTGTGGTGGCATTTAATATTCTACATATATAACTCTCCACACTTATATTCAATACACAGCAATAAAAATTCCAGTCACATGTGATACGAATAGGTAAGAGGAGGTTAAAAAAATAAAAATAATGACAGATATTAAAATAAATTATAAAGTTACAATAATTTTTAAATTGTTGGGCTGGACCAGAAATGTCAAGTCAATGGAATAGACTGTCCCTACCAGAACCATAAGGGGAAGCCAGGGATGTTCACAGTTTGTTTCAAGACTGTGATTTAGCATCATTTTATCCTTTTCAAGTTTAAATGCCTTATATTTTCAGAACTCTATGTGCATGTACGTGTGTGTGTGTGTGTGTGTGTGTGTGTGTGTGTGTGTATTACTGGAGGTTGAACTCAGGGCCTTCTCATTGAGTTACATCCCCAGTTCTTTTTATTTTTTTTAACTTTGAGTTGCTAACTTGCCCAAACTGGGCTCGAATTTGTAATCCTCCTGCTTCAGCCTTCCAGAGCACTGGGATTACAAGTGCACACCACCATACCCAGCCAGAACATCTTGAGAAAGCCCATTTATTAGAAGAGAAATGGCAACCATAGTTGTGAAGCTACTTGTCCATGGTGACCTGGAAGTTTCTGGGAGAGAAGAGCCTGCAGGTCAAGGTTCTGGTTCCCAGCTATGGGACTGTCTTAAGGCTCTTATGTGGCACCACCATAAATTCATGGAGGCTGTGACACTAGGTCCTTTGTGAGCTGTGCCTGTGTCCCTTGGGATGGTGGGACAGGATGAGGTAGGAGATGGGGTGAATCTCACTATTCCCGTGCTTCACCGAAGGGAGCCCACATGCTCCAAGCGAGAGCAGACCTCAGGCAAGAAGTGATTTAATTTAACAAATATTTATTTATTGAGTGTACACTAAATTTCAGGTACTAGTAGGCCCCCAGCAGTCCTAACACACACTCAGGAGCTTATATACTCCCCCCCCCCACCAGTAGGGAAGTTCTTCCATCTTATTGTCCCTGGTCTTTCTCACCCAAGAGACATTGCAGGTTAATGGTAGGAAACACCGCAGACCACACCATAGTGTGCAGTTCAGGTCCTGCCCTAACACTCGATGGCTCTGGGGCTGGAGCTTCACTGCCCCAGGGCAGGGCTCCTTTACCAGGGAGGGATCTAACACCCATTTGCCAGCCTAGCTCAGGTGGTAGCTGTGTCTCTAGCAGGTCCATGTTTGGTCTACTATCCACTTATGTACATCTCTCAAGCTAAGCATGGGTTTTGTACTTTACAATTAAAGGGGTTAAGGCTAACAAAGGATATTTTATGATGTGAAAATTGTAAAAAATTCAAATTTCAGAATCAAGTTGTATTGAGACACAGCCACACCCATCCATGTGGATATCATCTGTGCTGCTTTCATTCACAGCAGAGAGATTGCTGCTGAGACCAAATGGCCTGCAAAGCTAGAATCATTTCATTTCAGTTTCTTTGGAGCAGCTCCAGGCTTCCCCACTGGCTAGGGACATCCGTCTCCAGGCTTCTAAAACAGACTCTTCAGCCTCTCAGCTAGATTCTTCAGCTTTCCAATATCACCCCTTCAGCTTCCAGCGGGAGTGAGCTCCAGGTCTTTTACCTTTGACTGAATCATCTGGATCTCCAGCCTACAGATACCCTTTGGCACTGATCCACACCTGACTCTGCAGGAGACCACTAGAATTTCAAGGTGGGAGAGCAGCAAAGTCTAGCCTAGCCAAGATTTGGTGTCCTGACACTGGAATATAGCAGGGTGAGGAGGAGAAGAAAGAGGGAAGTTGGGTCCCCATGATCCAGGAAGGATCTGAAGGGAGAACTGAAGTCCTTGGGGAGAGCAAAGAAAGAGACTTCAAAGATGAGGAGGGAGACAGTGAGTAGTGCTTTCTCCTGGAGCCCAGATGTAAGCATGGAGATGGCGAGTCAGACTTGCAGATCTACGATAACTACTGGCAGCTCCAGAAGACCTCACGGAGAAACAAGCCAGTGGGACAGAGCAGCGGACGTGGAGGACTGCAATGACTGATGAATTATTTGGTTTCAGACATGATGTAGGAAAGAGCGACTGGCCGGTAGGCCTTTTGGAGAGGAGCCAGTTGAGTTCAGAACTCAGGACAGCTATGGGTTGACTCCATCTAGTGGCTCCCAGTGTCTTGGTTATTGCACCAAGTTCAAACCAGCAGAAGTTCAGGGAGCTGAGTTCAAGCCAGCAAGAGACACTTGACTGTTGCAAGCTCAACAAATCAGTTCAAGCCTCTCCAGAAACCAGCCTCAACTTCAGTGGAAGTAAAGGCACAGGCTGGCTGGGATTATCCACTACCTCCCTAGAAAGCTACACCTGGCTCGTTGCAATTCATCAGTTCAGCTCCGGACTCTGTCTTCCCACACTGCCTACCAGAGACAGCAGGAACATGCCTTGAATTGGACTTTTTTTCTCTTTCCTTTCCTTTTTCTTTCTTTTTCTTCTTTTTTGGTTTTTGTTCCTTTTTCTTCTTGATAGTCTGAACATGCTTCTAGTTTTTTTTGTTCTGTTCTTATTTTTATTTCTCCCTTTCTCTTTCCCTCCTATCTTCTTCACTAGTTTCCCAAAATATGTATGATCTTGCTTTGTCTTCCAATCTTGCCTCTAATTCCCTCTTCTTCTTCTATTTCTCTATTTTCCCCAGCCCTTTAAGACCTTCTCCCCTAAGAGTAAAACTGTCATATTAAAGGTTTATTTATTCCATAAATTTTCTAATTAATTTTAGATTTTATTATATAACCATATATGTATCCCATTTGCTTAAAGGTGTTACTATAGTTTGTCATTATCTAGGTTGTTTGATGCTACTGTTACTGCTGATTTTACTACTTTAGCCAAGGTGACATAACTGCATTAATCAGTTGTTCTACCTGATATACCAAAACTGAACTGCCTAAAGGCCTTTTAAAAAAACTTACAGGCCAGTAACAACAAAATCACAGGTGGACCAAGTATGTAGAAACTTCTCATGCCCAATAAATTGAAGATGTAGGGTCTTGCAACAGACTGAAAATCCCCAAACCAGCTACACCTGAAATATATCTCTGAGAAGTAGTTACTTCCTAAAGATTCTGTTACTGGACCTAAAGCTACTCACCATAAGGAATTTACAAGTATCAACCCAGGAATAAAAGTTAAAAAGAAAATAGAAAATGAGAAGATACTTACGTAACAACAACACCCTACCCCAAACTTTCAGCTCACCAAAGGTAAACCCAGGGGATAATGAGGTATAATAATCTGAAAATCACCTACCTGGACTCTCTGAAATGCTAACAGAAAATAACAAAGCAGATGAATGAGGCTTTAGAAAAAATCGGAGCAGAAGTAACTTCTCAGATAACTACAGAGATGAACAGAATGAAAGACATGTTCAGTGACTTTAGAGAAGATATAGATTTTATAAAAATACAGGAGCTCAGGAAATGATGGAAACTGTGAATACTGAGCAAAGGAAAGAAATGGAATTCATGAAACAGATTCAAACAGGTATCCTGGAGATTAAAAACTCCATTAAAAGTATATGCAGCAGGGGGCCGGAGGGTTAGCTCAGTGGTTCCGGTGCCTGCCTCACAAGCGCAAGGTCCTGAGTTCGATCCCCGGTAACCACATATAATGCTGGGTGTGGAGACATGCCCACCAACAATCAACACTGCAACAATGCCGGACATGGTGGCTCACGCCTGTAATCCCAGCACTCGGGAGGCAGAGACAGGAGGATTGTTGAGTTTGCGGTGGCTTGCCTGGGCACCATAGTGAGCTCAGGGCCAGCCTGAACTACAAAGCAAGACCCTGTCTCAAAAAGCAAAAAAAAAAAAAAAGTATATGCAGCAGAATAAGTCAATATGAGGACAAAATATCAGACACAGAAGACAGAATTGTGGTTACTGATTGTGAAAAGAAAAATTTCTTAAAAATAGCAAGGGACTGTAAGAAATCAATCTAGCAGCTGCTAGATGATTCCAAGAAAAATAACATGAGGTTGATCTGAGTCAATGAAAAAGTGAGATAGCACAAGTGACATAAAAAACATGTTTATAGAAGTAATGGCAGAAAACTTCCTAAATGGAAAAACAACCTAACATATAGATAAGTGAGGTATATGGAACTCCAATTAACTATGATTTTAAAAAAAGCTATAGCATATAATAGTCAAGATTCTGGAAATTTAACACAAGAACAGAATATTAAAAGCTGTTAGAGAAAAGAAATAAATCACCTATAAAAGAAAACCCATAAGAATCACAGCAATTTTGCAACACAAACTCTCAAGTCAAGGAGAGCTTAGAGTGAAGTATTGAAGTCCTAAAGGAAAATAATCTCCAACCCAGACTGATATATTCCTCAAAACTGTCTTTCAAAATTGATGGAGGAAATAAGATACTTCTATAATATATGATATGATACTTCTATGATACTTATTATGAAATAAGATACTTCTGAAGAAATTCATGGCACTAAACTAGCACTGCAAAGTGTTCTGAAGATATTCTAGAGTGGGATATCAAAATATTACAACTACATGAACCCCAACAGAGTGATTCCAACAAGCAAGGCAAGAAATTAAACAGAAGAGGAAAGAAAGGAGCCAACAACAGGAAAATAACATTACAGGGATAAGTCAATACATGTAAGTTTTAACCACCAACATTAATGGTCTCAACTCACAAATCAAAAGAAACAGACTGGCAGAATGGACAAGAAGCAAGATACAACAATATACTGCATATATGAAGCACATTTAATTTAAAAAGAAATTAATGGACTGAAAGTCAAAGGATGGAAAACAATTCCTCATCTGATAGAAACCTAGGAAAAAACAAGGGTAGCTGATCTATTTGCAAAGTAGATTTCAAGCCATGAAAAGAGATGAAAAGAGACAAAGAAAATCTACTTGTGAAGGGAACAATCCAAGAGGAAGAGAGAACAATCATAAATATATATGCACCAAATAGCAGTATACTCGACTATATGTAACAAGTATTATAGGACATGTGAAATAAAATAAGCACAAGTACAATTATAATGGGGAGCTTAATGCCACACTGTCACAAATAGACAGATAAATTTGACAAAAATATTAACAATGAAATAATAGAACTAAACCAAAGTTTTGACCAAATAGACTTAGTAGATGTCTGCAGTGTTCTACTCCATAACAGCAGAATGCACACTCTTCTCAGCTACACACAGAACATTTCCTAAAATAGACCACATACTAACTCATAGAACATGCTTAAATCAATAAAAATGAGTTGAAATTATCCCATGGATATTATCAGACCACAGTACAATGAAATGGGAAATCAGTGACAAAAAACCCACAAGAATTTCATACGGAAATTAAATAACATAATCTTGAACAAGCAATGGGTCACAGATACAATTAAAGAAGTCAGACAGATTCTACAATTAAATGATAATTCCAGTACAACATAATGGAACTTATGGGACACAATAAAACCAGTCCAATGAGAGAAAATTATACCAGTGAATACCTCAGGAAAACAAAGTAGGCTCAAATAACATAACATTGAACATCAATTTTCTAGAAAAAGAAGAGCAAGTCAAGCTCAAAGTTCATATGTGGGAAGAAACTATAAAAATCAGAGCAGAAATTACTGCAATGGAGGCTAAAAAATACAAAGAATCAATGAATCAAAGAGTTGGTTCTTTGAAAGACTAAATGAAATTGACATACCCTTAGTGAACCTTATCATAAAAAGGAAAGAAAAGTCTCTTCATATAGTTAGGAATGAAAAGGGTGAAATTACAACAGATCCTGCAGAAAATCAATACCTACCTCAAGAATTTGCATTTTAATAAGATGGAAAACACAAATCGACAGATTTCTACATACATGTTAATTATCAAAATTGAATCAAGATAATATAAAAATTCTGAACAATCTAATATCAGCCAATGAAATTGGAGATATAACTAAAATTCTACCAACAAAGAAAAGCTCGGGTCCTAACAGATTCATTGCTGAATTCTGTAAGAAATTTAGAGATCTATTTCTTAAATTCCTTAATGAAATTAAAAGGGAAGTAATACATTCAAATTCATTCCTGGAAGCAACTGTTACCCTGATACAAAAACCAGAGATGGATCCAATCAAAAAAAGAGAAATACAGACCAATCTCACCAATGAACATTGATGCAAAAATCCTCAATAAGATACTGGCATCCAGATTACAGAAAATCATTAAGAAAATTATACATCATAATGAAGTAGGATTCATCCCAAGGATACAGAGTTGGTTTAACATATGCAAATCAATAAATTTAATACATTATATTAACAGAGCCAAGGACAAAAAAATCCCATGATCGCTGGGTGTGGTGGCTCACGCCTGTAATCCCAGCACTCAGGAGTCAGAAACAGGAGGATTGCTGAGTTCAAAGCTTGCCTGGGCTACATAGAGAGGTCAGGGCCAGCATGAACTACAAAGTGAGACCCTGTCTCCAAAAAAAAAAAAATCCCATGATCCTCTCAATAGATGCAGAAAAAGCATTTGTCAAAGTCCAACACTCATCTATGATAAAGATCCTATAGAAAATTGGTATAGATTGTCTTTATTTCAATCTGATAAAAGCCATCCATGACAAACTAACAGTCAACCTCATACTAAATGGACAGAAACTGAAAGCATTCACTGTAAAATCAGGAATAAGACAAGGATGTCCACTGTCACCACTCTTGTTCAATATAGTTCTGGAATCATTAGCCAGAGTATAGATAAGAGAAAGAAATAAGGTTAGAAAATGAAGAAGTTAAATTATCATTTGTGGATGACACAATACTCTACATAGAAGACCCCAAAAACTCCACCAAAAGACTTCTAGATTTAATAACCAAATTCAGTAGTGTAGCTGGATACAAAGTCAGCACTCAAAAATCAATAGCATTCCTGTACACCAAGAACAAAGTCACTAAAATGAGGTAAACAACACCTTTCCCAATAGCATGCCCCAAAATGAAATACCTGGGAATTAACCTAACAAAGGAAGTAAAAGACCTTTACATTGAAAACTACAGTATGATGGAAAAGGAGATTGAAGAGGTTATCAGAAAATGGAAAGATATCTCTTGTTCTTTGGCAGGAAAAACCAACATAAAGAAAATGGCCATTCTTCCAAAATTGTGATACAGACTGAATATAATTCTGATCAAAATTGAAACAGCATATCTCACAGAATTAGAAGAAACAATCCTAACCAGAAGAGACCTAGAATAGCAAAGGCAGTTCTGGAAAACAAAGAAAAGGCAAGAGGTATCATAATGCCTAAATTGAAATTACATCACAAAGCTGCTATGATAGAAACAGCATGGTACTAACAAAACAAAACAGACCTTAGAATCAATGACACCGATTAGAAGATGCAAAAACAACTCATGACATACTCAGCCACTTTATCTTTGACAAAGGAGTCAAACACCTTCACTGGAAGAAAGATAGCCCCTTTAATAAATGGTGATGGAAAAGCTGGCTTTCTACATGAAATTAGACCCTTATCTTTATGAACTTCCCTAAAATAGAAGTTCTAAATATTCTAAATATTTAAACAGAAACAATTGGCTAGAAGATAGAACAGGTAGAGTCTTGAAGACATTGTATAGACATAAACTTTATGAGAGAAACTGTCAACAGATTGAAATGACAACCCCAAATGTGGGGGAAAAATTTTGCCAGTTATTTCTTAGACAAAGGATTAATATCTAGAATGTATAAATAACTCAGAGAAAACTGGCCGACCTCAAATGTAAAGACCCAATCCACAAATGAGTATCTGAAATGAATAGACACTTCTTACATGAAGAAGTACAAACAGTAAATAAATAGGTGAAAAAATGTTCACCATCTCTAGTCATTCAAAAAATGCAAACTAAAACAACACTGACATTTCATCTCAATCCAAAAAGAATGGCTATTACCAAGAAATCAACTAGTAACAAATGCTGGAGGGAATTTAGGAGAAAAAGAACCCTTCTCTACTATTGGTGAGAGTGTAGACTAGTACAGTGACTGTAGAAATCAGTGTGAAGAGTCATAAAAATGTAAAACTAGAGCTTCTACTTGATCCAGCTATTTCTCTTCTTGGTATCTTCCTGAAGGAATTAAAAGTTTATACTACAGTGATATATGCACACTCATGTTTATAGCAACACAATTGTAAGAGCTAAACCTTGGAAACAGCCCAAATGTCCATCAGTTGAAGAATAGATAAAGAAGATGTGTTTTGGTTTTTTTTTAGTACAGTGGAGTACAACTCTGCATAAAAGAAGGATGAGCTTGAGACATTTAGAGCTAAATGAATAAACCTTGAGACCATACTTTTTTTTTTTTTTTTGAGACAGGGTCTTGCTTTGTACTTTAGCTGGCCCTGAGCTCACTATGTAGCCCAGGCAAGCCTTGAACTCAGCAATCCTCCTGTCTCTGCCTCCCAAGTGCTGGAATTACAGGTGTGAGCCACCACGCCGGGCACCATGGTATGTGGTACTGATTGCTGGTGGGTGTGACTCAGCATGCCCAGCATTGTTGATGTGGTTACTGGGATCAAACTCAGGACTTTGCGCTTGCGAGGCAGGCACTGGAACCACTGAGCTAAATCTCCAGCCCAAGATATATTCTTAAGTGAAATAAATCAGACACACATGTTTAAATACCACATTATTGCTCTGGTGTGAGAAACTAAAGTGGAAATAAGGACTAAAATATATAATAGATATTGGAAAATGGGAAGAAAATGTCAAAATGGGAAGGGGAACAAGGGAAGGAGGAGGGGGTAAGGAAGGGACAAAAAAGTGAAAATATAAGGAAAAATGGAAACAAATCTCTTGCATATAGGGTGGCAAGGAAGGGTGAGGAAGGAGAAAATGAGGAAAGAAGCTAGAAACATTTTTCATGTGAACTTTACATGATAGGTTGCTGATCCCGGGGCTAAAACTTTAAAATAAGGTTGTGGAAGTTGATTTCTGCATGGAAAGTCTCTGCAGTTGTGAAGCCTGGACAAGGAGAATAGCCTGAGAGGAGAATGATAAAGACTAGAGTTCTGACCCCTCAGAATGGGTGGGCAAGAGCTACTGGAGTGGATGTACTATCAGTCTGTCATCTGACAGGCAAGATGGTCTAGGAGGCTATGCTGTGAGAGAGAAGGAGAGCAGGCAGTGCCCGCTCAGCCTACTGTATGAGCCAAACCCATCCTGGTAGCTGGGACAAATGTCACAGGCAACCTACCAGTGCCCTCAGACTTCACTTCACCCCACCCTGTCCTCTCTCCAGGCCAATCTTAGTGGGAAGTAAGGCCTTTTCCTCCCCACCCCAGCCTCACTCACGTGGTCTCATTGTTCACGTCGGTGATGTCTATTCTGTCCAGGAACCAGCCTGGTCTGTTACCTGCGTTGTCATGGCGAATCCGTATCTTGGTCAGAGCTCCCAGGTCAATGGCATAGATGGTGAAGGTGTCTGTCTAGTAAGGAGGAAAGTGACATTCAGAGATGGAAGACCAAGCCCACTTCCCTGGCCATCAGCTCCACCTTCCAAGGACCTGAATGCCCAGAAGTGGACAAGACCAAAAAAGAACTAGGGATGAGGAAGATGGACAGTGCAGATAATTGATCTGGTATTTGTTCTGTGCTCTTGTTTTTTCAACCTATCCTTGCCAAGGGATCTTCTCATCTTCCTTGTTTCCAGGAAGGTAGAGGGAGAGGGGGAGAGAGAGGCAGAGGAGAGACAGTCTACAGTTGTGGGGAGTGTCTGTGTGTTAGGGGTAGGGTGCACTGAAATCTTGGGTTTCTGTGTGGACATGTACATCATCTCCTTAAACTACAAAATTTTATTAAATACTTACTGTGAGCCAGCCCTGCACAAATTCAAAGTGTTTGCCTGAAACATAAGACTTGGACTTGCTCCTCACGTAGGTGGGAAGGCGGGTGTGAACCATACATATGTATGTGTGCTACCATTTTTCACTGGAGGAAGCAGAGCACACTAGGACCCCATACATAAATGGAGTTTTCTTGGCTATATATTTTTGACTCTTTGAAGAAATCTCAAATCTTCAGAAAACTTACAGAAATAGTACTGTACAAAGAGCACAGTCAAATTTTTCACACCTTCACCTAGATCTCACACTCATGTGCAGTATTTGCTATGCTACTCTGTCGTCTCTTTTTCCTCTCCTGGCCTCTTTTCTCCTCCCTTTCCCTTTTCTTTTCCTGATTCATTTGGAAGATACCATGATCTTTCACTGCTAAATACTTCAGCCTGGATTTGTAAAGAACAAGGACACTCATCTAATCCCAGAGCAGTGATCAAATTCAGGAAACTTAACCTTCCAAATATTAACACAACAAAGTCAATTATCAACACAACACAGCCATTCCTCACATCATGACAGGGATATGTTCTGAAAAACATATTACTAGGTGATGTTTGTCAAACATCATACAGGGCACTTGCACAGAGCAAGATGGCTACAGTGTAGGTGATTATGTAGGTGACATAATCTTATGAAATTACCTTGACATATGCCAGTTGTTGTTTACTGAATTGTTGTTATGTGGCCTGTGGCTATGCCGTTACTAATATAGAGTCCATATTCAAATCCATCAAGTGTTCTAGTTTTGTCCTTTACAACATTTTTTTCCCCAACCCAGGAACAAAATGGCTGTGGTTTTTTCATGGAAAGCAAGGAAATGCAGGCATAAACCCTGACCCCCAAGTCATGGCAAGGAGTGATGACCAAGCACAGAACAAGCAATACGCTTATCAGTATTTTAATGGATTTGGTTTGTTTTTCTTCCTCTGAGTTGAGGAGAGAACCTTGTGTTGGGATATGCAAAATTTTAAAGGAGAAAAGTGGAAGTTTTTTTTTTTTAATTCATCCTCTTCCTAGAGATGAAGAGTGAGGTATGTGCTTTTATTTCAGTTTCCTACTGCCTCAGGACACAGCTCAGGATTTCCAGCCTGTTCCACCCCCTACTGATCTTATCCAAGCTTATCCACAATGAGGCACTGACCACTGCTCGGGGGGAAGCACCTGTTTTCGGAGTGGCCCTCACACTTCCACCTCCACATCTTTGCTTCTGTAGTCTTGTCTTCTGCAAATATCCCCTCCTGTCCTTTTTATACATTGCCTGTCAAGTCTTCCCCACAGCACCATGTTAAACAGTGAGCCTTCTCAGCACCGGAACACCTGCTAGCGCTGGATACTACTCTCTAGTTGTCCCCAAGGGTCAGCTAGCCCGTGGGCTCCAGGCATCAAAACCCTGCTTGTACTTTCCTCACCCTTCCCCTAGCATTAGTGCCTAACAGAAGAAGCACTGCCCTCAGACCTCGCGGGACTGAAAGAAGCACCCCAGGGGGACACATACCAGACCCCATGTTGGGTGGAGAGCACCATGCACCATAGCTAGGTGCCCCACCAAGACCCAGGAACCAGAGACTCCCCCACCCTGTTCTACCTGTCCCTGTTCAAACTTGTTGGAGTTGTCCGACTTCTTCAGGGGCCGCTCGCCTGTGTCTCCATATTCCTCACCATAGATCGTCAGATACACGTTGGCATCAGTGCCAGCCTTGGGCACATTTCCTGTGATCACCTGGACCTCGTAGGTGTTAGCTAGAGGCAAAGAAAAATCCAGCACTGAGGACACAGAGCTGTGAGGGGGCTGAAGCCCAGCCTCCAGATCCATGCAGATGTTTGCAGCAGGAAGGATCTACCACAGATGTACACTCATCTGGCCCGACCTTGGCTCCTCCCGACAGTCTTCCCTTGACTATGAGACCAAGTACAACACTTGGCCTCAACAACCCTCCACGTCTACCCCCCCCCCATTTGGTTATATCCAGCTCCATCAGAGCTCCTCCCAGAGACCCTCCTGAGAGCCTGGGGCGAGGGCAGTGCGGTGCGCACACACGCGGCCTTTATGTGAAGGAAACAGTTACCCTTTCCCCCTCCCTGGTCCCTTTGGGGACATACGGCCCAGCAGGCTTACGCTCAGGACCCGGCCGGCCTGCTGGCACCAGCTCCACGACAAGCTCATTGTCCTCCTTGCCTCGGGCCAGCCAGCGATGGACTTCGAACTTGTACTGCTCAATCACCTCCTGCATCCCTGGCCCAAACTCCTCCTCCTCCTCTTCCTCCTCCTCGGTCTCTTCTTCTTCCTCCTCTTCAGATGAGGACTCCTCTGATGAGGACTCTTCCTCCTCACCCTCGTCTTCCTCATCGCTGCCCTTTCTCTTCTTCTTCTTCTTCTTCCTCTGCAGCTTGGCCTTTAGCCGCTCCTTCTTGAGCAGTTGCCTCAGCTTGTCCTTCTCCTTCCTCCTCCGAGCCTCTTCCTCAGGTGTCAGGTCCTCTTCCCGCACCACCAGGTGCCGCAGCCACACCATGTCCACGAACCAGCTGGGCCCAAAGCCCTCGCCTGTGTGCCCCAGACGGATCTTGTAGATTTCGCCCACATCTGCCGCCTCCAGCTGGGCAAAGCAAGGGAATTTGGGGTCACCCCTGGTGTCCTCCTTGCCTCCCTAACAGAGCCAGGCCCAGGTCCGGTGCTGGGGTACAGCACAGAGACTGAAGTCTGCCCTTAGAAGTGACCCCGGCTGCTCTCTCTCCAGTCACACCCACCCTTGCTTTTCAGCCTGGCCTGCCCTCAAGCTTACTTCCTTCTACTATGCACATGTGTGCGCATGTGTGCACACATACACACACACAGAGGCCCACAAACACAGAGCACTCATTCCTAGAGTTCCTAGTTCCTTGTCTGCTCATCTGGTTCCCTCACCTGCTTCCCTTTCTTACTTCCTTACCTCCATCCAAGCCCTCTATTTTATTATTACTTTTATTTTAAAACTTTGTGCTTTTCTGTGTTCTCACTCCAATTTTTTTTTTTTTTTTTTGAGACAGGGTCTCACTTTGTAGTTCACGCTGAGCTCACTATGTAGCCCAGGCAAGCTGCTGTGAACTCAGCAATCCTCCTGTCTCTGCTTCCCAAGTGCTGGGATTACAGGCATGAACCACCATACCTGGCACTGTGGTATGTGGTATTGATTGCTGGTGGGCATGAGTCACCACGCCCAACATTCTATGTGGTTACCGGAATGGAACTCAGGACCTTGCGCTTGCGAGGCAGGCACTGGAACCACTGAGCTAAATCTCTGGCCCTCCAATTTTTTCAGTATTAAAATATAACCTTTGTAACAAGCCAAACAAAATGTTGTTTTCTTTTTTAAATCTTACCCACAACCCTAGAAACCCCAGGCCCTTTCCAGGTACACAGCCTGTTTATTTGCCTGTCTCCTCCCAATTGCTCAGGAGGGGCCCAGAACTTGGCTCTGGTCCTGGCCCAGCCTGGATTCCTTCTTTATCCTTTACAGAAATGTCATTCTGTGTTTCTGTCTACTGGTCAGAGTGAGCACTGGCTCAAAGGGCAGTGTGAACTGAACCTCAGCCTCAGATCACACTGTTGCTCCATCCTGAATGCCACACTGTCAGGAAGGACCTGCACTCAGGTGAGGTTTGGTCTCTGCAGACCTCTGCGCTAAGACTCTCCCGAGGTCCTTGCTAGTGGGAGCTTCTCTTAAGCACCCTGATGCTGATGAGCCACTGTTTGTGTATTTGACCCTTATTCAAACTTGGACTCACCAGTTATCTCAACTGGGTTCCAAGGTAATAGGCCGTTCTATAGTTACTAATTGTCCCATAATTCATTTCCAGGTTGAGATGAGAATACAGGTCTCCTGACCTCAAGTCTTTGAAACCACAATGCGGCCAAGCTACTTTTGTGAGAAAATACCCAAACAAGATAGACCCCACTACCCAGAAAAGCAGAATTTATCTTAGATACTTTGGGGATGGGCACTAGGCCTGGGAAGTCATTTCCTCAGGCCAGCAGCTTCCTTTTCCCATGTTTCCAGGGTGATTGCACCACCATAACCTTCTTCCTCAGAGATGCCTGCTTGTCACACTGCCTCTGCATCTGTCCACCTAGCTGGGCGTGCACCCACCACAGCCTGTGAGCTGGCCTCTGAAAGGTCCACTGCTGGGTTGCATCTCCATAACATTCCCTAACATTAACTCTTTTGATCATTATAGGGATGGTGAAGCCAGCCAAGCAGATATTACAATCAAAGTTTCAACTGAAGCTCAGGAAGCCATGGGCCTTAGCCTTCTCCACAGTGTATGAGGGATGCAGCTCTAACATCCAGACACCTGTGAGCCTGGCCTGGTTCAGGTTAAGCAACACCTTCTGTTCTGGAGATGAAGTAAGGATCTTTGCTGAAGGCCAACATGCCTGTGACACATGAACACACGTAGAACATCCAGCATGAGCAAGCTTCTTGTACAAACACTTCTGCAGATGCACACACATGCGCATGCACCCACACATGCTATCAAGTCCAACACAAAATATTCACATGTCACTCAAGGGGCACTACCCTTACACTGTCTTATACTGTCAACAACATGATCACATGCACATCTTCTTTCTCTTGATAAATGAAGAGGCCTGGGGCACTCAGAACACAGCATGAAAACTCCATCATCTCGCTGCTTAAAAAGCATGACCTTGGCATTGGAGTCACAAATTAGGGAGCAGGTAAGGGACCGCAGCCCTTGTGACATCTTGAGTTAAGTGAGAATCAGCCTAATCCAGAAATTTCAGAATTGGCAATATTTTAGTATCATTGGTAAACTTTAATAAAGGACATCCTAGAAAATATATCCCTCATCTAGAGACTCTGATTTAACTGGTCTAGGTGTGAGCTAAGCACACCTTTTCTTAAAGTTCCCTTGGTGACTTGAACATGAGGCTAAGAATGAAAATCCTTAATTTAACCCAATCCCTTCAATTCAAGGCAAAAACTCAGAAACAGTGAGAGGGTGTTACTGTCCAAGTTTACCAGGTAGAAGGTAGCCAAAAACCAGATATTCCATCTCAGTTTAAAAAAAAAAAACAAAACTCTACCCCAGGTTAGCTGTGTCCAGGAAGTCAAGCAAATCCTTGTCTGGATATAACCTTTGTAACAAGCCAAAAATAAGTGTCGTTTTTTTTACACTTGATCTTAGCCAAAAGGCCGAGAAGTGATGTGTCATTTTTTTTTTTAATCTTACCCATGACCTTAGAAAGCCCAGATCTCAACTGGCTGGCTGGGCAGACCATTCTCCCTGAGTGTCCACTGAGGAAATAAGAAAACCCAGGGAACCATCATGGTGTCTGCTGGGCCTCTGTTGGCATGCTGCTACCTTGTCCCCACGCACCTGGAACACATCCTTGGATGCCCGGTCAAACACTTTTGAGCGGCTGGAGAGGAAGAGCACTTCAGTCTTGCCTTCCTCACCGTAGATCTGCACGTAGACTCTGGCAGTGGTGCCTGCACCACCCACATCCCCTGTCCAAATCTCAATCTCATAGTGGACCACTGGGTGAGCACATGTGGGAAAATGGGACATTTAGTAATAATAATAATAACAGTGATAGTAGCAAAACATTTCCAAAGCCTCTTCCATATACCTGATGCTTCTTGGTCATCATCCTACAAAATATTCTCCCCAACCCCTGAGTAAGTATAATCATTTCCATTTTATAGATGGACAAGAGAGACTTAGAGGAACTGTGCTGATAATGGATACAATAGACCTCAGCAAGCAGCCCAGCCATCCATGTACCACATGTGTCCTTGGGTAGGAATGAGGACTCACTATCCCAGCTGACATTTCCTGGTTTTTGTCTACCTGCTGTAGTTTAAGTGCTTGTCCTGTTCAAGCTCATTTTGAAATTTAACTGCTGTTTTAGGAGCTGGAGACTTTAAGATTTGATTAGATCATGAGGATAGGATTGGTGTCATTATAAAAGGATGAGTTTGGGCTGGAGATTTAGCTCGGTGGTTCCGGCGCCTGCCTCGCAAATGCAAGGTCCTGAGTTCGACCCCTGGTAACCACATACAATGCTGGGCATGGTGACTCACGCCCACCAGCAATCAATACCACATACCACAGTGCCGGGCGTGGTGGCTCACGCCTGTCATCCCAGCACTCGGGAGGCAGAGACAGGAGGATTGCTGAGTTCCAGGCTTGCCTGGGCTCCATAGTGGGCTCAGGGCCAGCCTGAACTATAAAGTGAGACCCTGTCTCAAAAAAAAAAAAAAAAAAAAGGATGAGTTTGCCTCCCTCTTTCATCCTCTTTTAAGTGATACTACTTATCAAGTTGTTAAAGGGCAGAAATGAGTTACAGGCATGCAGTAGTAGGCACACACTCCAATGGAGTGCAAAGTGTCTCCCAGAGGATATATGGCATCATACTGTCTGGCAGTGTGATTGTTATAGGGCTGGCTCTCTAAACAATGTTAAAGACAACATCATGATTTCTGGTCAAGTAAAGAGCGTTACTTCCAATAAGACAATCTCTATTACCATAACAGTGGAAGACTTGGGAACTGAAGAGTACTGTTGAAAGCCTGAAGAGTCTGAACTATAGATATCAGATTCAGTTAAAAGCAGGTGGGAGGGTGTGTAGACAGCAGGATATTTTGTGAGAGCTGGCAGTCCTCACGGAGAAAGCTTCCTCTATTCTTGCCACCGCAGACTGTCACCACCATACCAAATGAGCAAGGAATATTATGAGCATTTAGGGAATGGCACTAAGTTGCTAAGAATTAAAATATGGCAGCCCAAAATAAAATGTTCAACTGCAAGGATAAAGCCAAGGGCATTTCCTAAAAGCAGAAAGGAAATTCCTCAAGGACAAAAAGAAATATGGCAGAGAAAAGGTAAAAAGCCAGAGGAAATTTGATATCCAAGAAGAGTTCAGTTCTAGAGACAACAGAGGAAATAGAGCTGGAACTTGTTGGGTACACCATAAAAGCTAAAAAGGCAAAAAGGTTTCATGACAGAGGATTCCATGAGTTTCCAGAACCATGGATGGAAGTAAAATCACAAAAGGCACTTTAACAATTTCAGAGTATCTGAAATAAAAATGAGATTGAGTGCACTTAGGGAAAACTCAGCACCAGACAGCAGATTGGCATCAGACTTCTCACTGCAGCTATGTTGGGCTTTTTTGTCTTTCTTGCTCATGGCTGTCTCCCCAGAGCCAGAGCAGGGATGGCCCAGAGACACCACTATGGATAGTTACTGAATAAATGAATGAAAATTTTTCTCCCTCCACTCAGTCTTTCCAAGGGAAGACAGGGCCTATATCTCAAGCTACTTTCCCTATGGAAAATTATGCTTTTCCTAATGTAATTTGCTGCCTTTATTCCAGAAAAAAAATTCCAGACAGTGTCACATCTGTAAAATGAGCCCTAATTGCCTTCTAGAACCATGCATGGTATAGGAAGCATGTGAAGGCCCCCATTATTTTCCACAGGACCCTCCCCATACCATCTGGAGAAAGACCCATTTGTTCCATGGTCCCCCCAACCCTGCCACCCCCAGCTCTATTGCACATGTTTCCACCCAGCCTCCTCCATACATTTCTGGATCTCCACGACCTCGCTGGGGTACAGCTCCACCTCCAGGCGTCCATCAGCGTGGTTCTTGTCCAGCCAGCGGTTTGCGGGGAAGGTGTACTGTTTGCCCTGGCGGGGCACACGAACCTGGACACTGCCCAGGAACCAGCTTGCGTGCAGGCCCGTGCTGTCGTGCCCAATCACCAGGCGGTTGATCTGGAAGGGAACCCCGATGAAGGTGCCCAAGAAGTACTGCTCAGGAACTTCCAAGCCTCATTCCCCGTTTCCCTAGGTGCTGGAACAGATAGCTCCCTGAAATGTGGGCTTCCAGTTTTTCAGAATTAGAAGACTCAGAGGAGAGGCTGGGTTCCAGGCCAGATCGTCAGCCAGCTGAGAAACCATCACAGACAGGTGTGTAAAGCCTGTCCCTCAAAAGTATTAGAAGGAAACTAAGAGTACTTTGCATGCATGCAAGAGACACAGGAGAATATTCTAGTTTGTCTGTGGTGTGGAGACTATGCAAGTCCCAAAGAGAGAGAAGATTGGCTCAAATAGTAAAGACATCTGATATGACTGGAAGTTCCCTATGGCAGGGCTGTCATTTGGTTCCACCACACCTGGCACTTATGTTAGAGGAACTTCTCAGTAGTATAGATTCAACATTTACTATAAACTGGCAAGTGCTATTAACATATTCAATGCTAATAATCTAGTTAGGACCTCCTGTTGTCTTGAATGGGAAAACTGATGTCAAAAAAGGTAATTAATGGGGTTGGGGATTTAGCTCAAGTGGTACCACACCAACCTTAGATGCATAAGGTCGCAAATTTGATCCCCAGTACCGCCAAAAAAAAAAAAAAAGGCAATTAATATGTGCCTAGCAAATAAGTGGCAATGTTAGGCCCCACATCAGGCAGGTGGCAGTCAGACTGTGGCTCCTGGTGTGGTCTGGTGCCCACCCTGCTGGATGAGGGGATTTTAGTAGTACAAGTTCTACCTCTCCCCTCTCCCACTGCCATGCCCTCCCCTCAGATACGTCATTGAACTGGTGTCTTCACTCCTTCAGTAAAGGGACCATCATTTTTATTTTGCAATTATTGATTTTGATTAAAATGTAAATACATGTGATCAAGGAAAACCCCGATTGAAATTCATTAGCCTCAAAGGATCAGTGAGTGGCATGAGGTTGTTGCCCAGAGTGCACGATGATGGGAGGAGAGCGTCCCAGGGCACAGATCACCTGACATAGGATGGGGCTCCAGAGATGAGGTTACGGACAGAGAGGTTCCAACCTGTTGAGTCCCACCACGGAACACTCTCATCCCAGAACAGACCCTTCTGGAGATGGCTCAGAGCTCAAGTCCTGGGTTTATACCTATGTTTCCCCTACTGAAGTCAAGAGTTCCACTTTGACCAAGCCCTACCCAGGTCCTGGAGAGCTTGCTTGATTAAGGTTGAAACTTGGCGTATGAAGACTTACATAAAAACACCAGCATAGGGCCAGGGATTTAGCTCAGTATTTCTGGCATCTGCCTGGCAAGCACAAGTTCCCAAGTTTGATCCTGGTACCACATACCACAATGCCATGTATGGTGGCTCACACCTGTAATCCCAGCACTCAGGAGGCAGAGGCAAGAGGATTGCTGTGAGTTCAAAGCTATCCTTGGCTACATAGTGAGTTCAAGGACAATCTACAAAGCAAGACCATGCCTCAAAAAAAAAAATTAAAAAAATAAAATGAAACACCAGTATAATTCTGACTGCTCATAGGCCACAGTCTTAGGATGACCCTAACTTCCTGTCAGTGCCTGTATGAGAAAATTCCAGGCTGTCAAAAGAATATAGTATTGGTTCTTTGCTGGGTGTGGTGGCTCACGCCTGTCATCCCAGCACTTGGGAGGCAGAGGCAGGAGGATTGCTGAGTTCGAGGCTTGCCTGGGCTACATAGTGAGCTCAGGGCCAGCCTGAACTACAAAGTGAGACCCTGTCTCAAAAAAAAAAGAATATAGTATTGGTTCCAGCCAACACCTGAAGAAAGTCCTTGTCTCCAGGCTCTGGGAGAGAAAGAACTTAACTCTGGGAGGTACAGATCAGCAATCAAGTGGGTTTCCCAGGGCCCACCTGCCCTTACCATTTCTTGTGATTTTTCTTCTTCCCCAGCTCTACTGACCCCTATTTACTTTGCTCCTGGTTCCTCATTTTCCCTTTAAAATGCAGGGAAATCTCTGCAGATCAAAGCTGAGTTCGGTTTGTGTGGGCCTCTTTTCCCTGCCACAGTAGTACTGTTGATCAAAGTCAGCCTTACCGCTTTAACAGCCAGCTTGTATGGGAAGAAGTGTTCAGACCGTGTATGGCAGGGCCACCCGGAACTCTGAAAGATGTAGACTCCTGGGCCCTGAACGTTAAAGCATTATTTCCCAAGGACGCGTAATGTATGTACTGAACATAACTGGTGCAGTCTCGAGTGTGGAGTTCAGGAGTATTTTTAGCACCAGTTTTCAGTCTCTCTTGTGCCTTGTATCCCTTTCTCCAGTGACTATGACCCAGCACATTGGTTCTGACCAATTTGGGGGATAAAGCTATGAAAAATGTGCATCCTACCTCCCAAGAGGCTCTGGGAGCCTAGCACTGTTCATGTCATCGCCAGCTGCTCTAGGTCATATCTGGAAAACATATCACGAACAGCCCCAACATTTCTTTTGCTCAAAATGGACTCACCCATGACCACTTTGAATGAGTGTGTGTATTCACGAGCACGTGGACATATATGTGGATGTATGTAGATGAAGGGTAAGATCACTTCACACAACTATAGGAAGGACACTCACAGTTCCAATGTTCAGTGTCTCCAGGGTGAACTCATCCACCCGGCCACGTTCAAAATAGTCCTTGAGGTTGTTGTCAGAGACAAGAAGAATTTGCTTGATGGTGTCAGATTTGTCCCCATAGAGCTTAATGTAGACCTGAGAATCCGTGCTGGCCCCGGAAACATCCCCGGTCTTCACACTGATGTGATAGCGGAAGTCTGAACAGTCCAAGGCAGAGGGAGAGGAAGGAGGTTAGTGCAAGTCAGGAGGCAAGGAGCAGGTGCCCGGAACAGGTGGGGAGGCAAAGGCTGGAGTCAGGAATTTGGGTCCTGTGGCTCAGGGGAGGGACCCCTCTACCTTTCTGGTGGCCTGTCTCCTACAAAGCTGGAAATCTAATAGGTGCCCTGCCTGCTCCAGAACACATGTGGATGTATGTAGAGAATGTGCCAAGAGTGGAAAAGCAAACTGCAAGCTGCAGGCAAGAATGTCAGTATTTCAGAGACTGAATGGATCTCCAGCAATCGCCCTACCCAGCTTCTCCTCTAATGGATAAGGAAACTGAGGCAAAGGGCTCATCAGCCTGTCCAGATCACATTTGGCACATCTTTCATACAGTATTACTGCTAAGTATTTTGATCTTGGTTTTCCAAGTGAGGAATCTGAGAGTTAGAAGGTGTAAGTTTGGCACAGGTGACAGGAAGTCACCAGTGAGAAGTGAAATCCTGACATGGGCCTATAGCTCTCTGCTCTTAACTGGCCAACATGTGGATATCTCTTCATTTTATCACTTCAGAAAGCCTGCATGGCCTGTATGCCAAGATAAAAACACCCAAGGAAAACACAAGCTTGGTTTACATAAGCCAAGACACAAAGTCCTCTACACTTGCTCCAGGGCATGTCTTGGGGAAAAAAAGAGAAAGCACTGAGGCACAAGTGATGTTCACTTCAGGCCTACCATTCACCACTACCTTAGGGTTTTCTAGTTGGGGGAAGGTTGGAGAAAGTGAGCTGAGCACACTTTACTGGGGTCAGCCCTGCAAACCAGCCAGGCCTGGCTAGATCAGCTGCACCAGGGATCTCCCAGGGCACTTGAAAAAATACCTCTGTCCTTGTCACTAAATGATGTAGCAGGAACTAGAAAACCTCTTTCTTATACCAGTTTGCATCTAAACCTTTTCAAAAGCTCTGACTGGAAAAGGAAGGCCTTTGGGCTCTGTTCACTTGCGTCAGAAGCCTGCGGAGTGGGAAGAACATGGCATAGTCCCAACGCTGGAGGAACCATTGTGGAGGTGGGGTGCCCCTGGCCCAGGCATGGGTCGCTTCTTTTCCTGAGGCCTATCTTAGCTCTTAACTGCTAGTTCTGGGCGCAGACACTGAACACTAGGGTGATTCTGGGATCCAAGCCTCAGAAGGTCAGATACAAAATCTAGCTCCTCCAGACCCCCATCGGACCCCCATTAGTGTCCCCATCAGACTAATGGATGATGTCAGCTATGGCTTTCTTCTAGGGCATTACAAAGCTTTACTGAGATAAGAATTATAAACATGAGGTGCTGATGTTGTTGAGATTCTGGAAATAAGTTTCTATTAAATATTATCTAAAGCTCAATCATCAAGGAACCTCAAGAAATATTACCAATAAAGTAAAAGTATAAGACCCCTGGGATACTACTCAACATTGTTCCATTTTTCAGTCTCTTGAAATGTGCTTCTCCTCTCAAAGAAATGTAGGCCCCAATTAGCTGAAGCTACAGTTTTGTTAGTCTGTTGACCATATGCATTCAGGCCCTCACCTGTAGCCACACAAGGTACAAAGCAAATATCCAGACCCTCCCTGAGAGCCTCCCATCTCTACCTCCTAGTGTCCTCTCCATGAAATGAAGTAAAGAGCCTGTGTTCTCTTGAAGGGCTTGTTTCACTTTAGGGAAAGGAAGGCACTTGTCCCTCCAAGGTTTACCACCACCTGGTTGTCAGGACAACTTACTCTTCAGTGTAGCATTGCTGTCACTGGGCAGCAGCTCTCGGACCAGCTGCCCATCATCCTTATCCTTGTCCAGCCACCTGGTGAGCAAACAGCAAGATGTGAACTGTCTGAGTGGGGCAGCACGCTCCAAAGCTCACAACATTCAGAAGAGTTTCTGGGGTGCCCATAGCTTTGAGTTGAGCACAGGAAAGCCCCAAACACGCCAGCCCAGCTTGGGGAAGGACTTCTTGGAGCAGGTGAAGCTGGCTGAGGCTGGAAGGTTAACAAGGAATGACCAAAAAGAGAGGGGAGGAGCAACCCAGAGGGAATGTGTCCAGGAGCAGAAAGAAGGCCCACATAGGTTCAGTTCAGTGAGAGAGGGTCAGGGCAGATGAGGCTGGATGGGGACAGGTCATAGGATGTAGGGTCTTGGTGATCATAGCAAAAAGCCCAGAGTAAGTCCTCAGGGGACTTAGGAAAAAGAGGTCTTTCAGCGAAGGGGCTTGGACTAAAGTCCTCAAAGATAAGTAAGATTTCCCTTGAATAAACTGGCCCTGTATCCTGAAGAGCTGGGTTCACTGTGACACATTGATATATCACAGTGAGTTGCACCTTGGTTCTCTGTCAGTCATTCCTAGGGGAACAGTGTACTGGTCACCTGAAAAGCCCCCTTTTCACTGATCATAAAGCCCTTGCCTGAGAAATGAGACCATTAAGCCACCACACATATCTAAGCTCCATACTCAGGCTGGTTTATGATTGGGACAAATGTCAGTACAGACGACAGCTTCAGTGGTGCCCCAGTGGTGGCAGAAATAAAGACATTTACCCCTTGATCAAACCATTCTCTGGCTGATGTCTTAGTGCTTGCCTTTGTAGCCACCCTTACTATACTGCCAAGAGGGAGGCAATTCCCTCAGCCACCCAGCTGTGAGGGAAGCCAAGGCATTGCTTTCTCCCTCTTCCTCCTGATTTGCAGCTCAGACTTCTGAGCTCACACACTACTCTTTCCCAGGGCCCAAGGAGGCAGCATCATGGTCTGCCTCATCCCTTCCCAGGCACATGGTCTTACATTCCCATGGGGCCTCGATCTCAGTGGCTATTAGCTAACATTAAAATGTTAGCCAACCACTCATCTGTGGCCCTCTGTGTGTTTTGGTGCTATGAACCCAGAGCACCAGAGAAATGTTGAAACCTAGACATGAAGACACATCGTGGAATCCTGAGCACCTATGACAGGGAATTTGGGGACAGAAGACTGCTAGCTAGAGTTCCTCAGATGCACCCAGGGAAGCCCCACCCCCACCCCGTCTGTCCTGCTGAGGTCACCCTGCACCTCCCAGTGGCAGAACCTGTGGAGGAAAACACTGGGATGTGACCAGAGCCATGAATTAGCAGAGAGGGAGGGAGGGAAGGGCCGCAGGCCTTCAACCACTAGAAATCCTGCTTTCTCTTCTTTTCTCTTCCACTTACCCAGCCTCAGCCCCTATCCTGCAGCAAAAGGAAACCATGACTCGTCAGTTCATTTCCACCTAAATACTTGCAGAGTATTAATAGATAGTGCCCAAAAGGCTTCAAATGCTCAAGCCTGCTTTCACAGTGAGATGTTGCTGAATGGACAAGTCAGTCTGCTGGTGACTTCATTGCTCTTTCCCTGGGTACACAGGAGTATAACACACACACACACACACACACACACACACACACACACACCCATCTGCCATAGTCGAAATGCTTTCTACTCTTGGCAGAGAAAGTCTACTTTGTCCTCCTCCACAGGGGAGTTAAAGTGATAGCTCAGACCCCAGTCAGTCATTCTGTGTCCATTTCCTGGGCACTGCCGCAGGTAAGATTGGGGCCACCTGGACAGCACAAAGACACTGAGACTCTTCCTGGCTCTAAAATGCCTCTGTCAGGTATTTCTAGAGGTCAATGGAGGGCCAGGCTGGCTGGGTAACAAATCCAAATGCTCCATAGAAAAGAAGCTCTTCTTCACCTACAATTTGGGGGAGGGAAACGCAAAGTATGATACTTTGAAAAGATACATCAGAAGGTTACTGAAATAAAATTCCACTTTTAATTTGAAAATTTAATTCAGCATGTAACTAATTCTCTGAGGTACTCCTGTTTTAATTCAGAAATTGTCAAATTTTATCTGAGAAAATATCAACATTTTGGTACTTAAAGAGAGGAAACGACAAATGCTCTTAGGGGATGGGAAGACAATGTGAGGTGCCACCAGCAAAGCCAACATTTTCTTTCACCACCTGCAGCCTTAAGCCACCATTTGGCTCCTGGTAGCAGGAATGGACAGATCGTCCTCAAACTCAGGGGTCATGACTTAAGCTGGAGGAGGTGAAAGCAAGTGGGGCTCACGTACCTGACACACGGGAATTCCACGTTGTCACTCTCCGGCTGCCCCTCCTCCCTCACTAGCACCCGGTCCAGGTACCAGCCACTGCCTGAGCCTTTGCCGTCGTGTCTGATCCTCACCCGCCGCACCTTCCTCAAGGTGACGCACTCAATGGTGAACTCATCTGCCTTTGGTGGGGGGGAGACAGCAAGGTCAGCTGGCAACAGCTATCCTAGAACCCAAGATCAGAGGGAGCATATGCCCGGAAGTCAGAAAGCTCTGAGCTGGTGGGTTGGGCTAGGATCTTTCACACATGGGACAGCGTCACGGACAGACTTGAATCTGCTCCCAGCTTCTCCTGCTGGAATGTCATTCAATGTCAGCTCCCCAACAATTGGTATTTGTGTGTTTGGGGTAAAAGCTGCCATTCCCTATGACTGCTGTTACACGGCAGCTTCTCATGTGAGTGTGAGTATGCCAAACTCTTGTCACTAATTACTAACGTGAAATGATTCCTTGGCCAGTCTCTCTACTTTTTGCTTTTGAGAAGAACACTGGTCCCCTTCTGAAGAGAGGAACCCTTAGAATAGGTTCTGGAAACCAAGAGGTCTTGCTCACTCTGCAGCTTTGCCCACCATGGAGACAGAAGAAAATGCAGTAGAGGCTGAAGAATTTCAAGTCTCCATGAGTGTGTCTGGCGGCCTCCATGGGTGGGAGCACCGGGGAGGGAGTGATGGACAGAAACATCAGTGGATGCAGCAGGAAGAGCGGGAAAGGGGGAGCAAAGGGGAGGGGTGGGAATGTGGGCAGAAAGGAGAAGGAATGCAAAAGGCATGTGAAGTAAAGGCAGCCTTGCCTCCTGACCCAAATGCATAGGGGCCACTACAGCATCCTACTCAGATGATCCTTGACCCACAACTTTCAAATGCCCATGATCTGAGAACCAGGGCAGCTTTGACTGGCTTCAGAGAGAGGCTGCTATTGGGGTTCTGGGGTCAAACCTGCTCTCACCAAGGAGCAGGTGGCAGAAGAAAGAGACAGAACAAATTTCTTTCATCTGGGACCTTCCTTGAGCTTCATCCCTTGGCTTAGCAACCTTTCATTGAGCATCTACTGTGTACTGCTGACTGGATGTTAGTCACCCCTAGTTCCCACAATGGCCAGCTACAGAAAGGCACCCCTCTTCCATTTTAGTTGTGAGGAAAATGAGGCCCAAGGGAGCCAAGACTGGTTTTGCCCCAGAGCTGGGCCTCTGTTCCACAGGCCTTCCTCAGGAAACCCACTGGCTGGCTGGGGTCACAGAAGAGAACACCTAGTGTAATTGCAATGAGGTTAGTAACAGCATCTTACCCTCCTGCCTCTGTGTTTAATGTCTTTCTTATTTTCTCTCTTCAGAAAAAATAGGAAAAAGATGCACCCTGTGGTCATGCTAGCCACTAGCCGAGATGGCAAAGTTCCCACATTGGGCTCAGATGTCCAGCCCTCCTCCAGCCTGAGTGCTCCTATGCATATTTAAGGCACCAGCATTCTCCTCCTCCTCCACCCCCCACCAAGCTATCAAGGTGTCAGTCTTCCTTCCCATCTTCCCGAAGCTTGACATTGGGAGGGGATTGTCACCCTAAGGGGGCTCCCACTCTCAGCTGCATGGTCTGGGAGCTCTAGTTGGTGACTCAGAGTGGTTTACATACTCAGGGACTAAACAGACAGGCATCTCTACACCCTCCCAGTGGTTCCTGTCAGGATCCCCAGAACCCCACCCCCTCACCCAGAAAGAGGTCACTCCCTGGCTGGGGCTCCATCAGCAGCCAGCACCTCCACTTGGTAAGAGCAAGAAAGATAAAGGGACAAGGAAGGGGAGCTTGGGGAGCGGCACATTGTTGACTTACGTTGCCCTTCTCAAACAGGTCGGTGTTATTTCTGCAGTTGTAGAGCAGCCGCTCCCCGGTGTCCCCCACGTCACCATAAAGGCAGAGATAGACGTTGGCATCAGTCCCCGAACCTTCAAGTTCCCCTGTGCACACCGTCACTCGGTACCGGGCCACTGGCAGGCAAAGAAAGAAATCCCATTGGCTGGAGTCTCCGCTCTCATCTCTGACCGCTGCAGCCTCCTCGTGCCAGGCTCTTACCTCAGCTTACTTTGCTCCCTATTCCTAAGCTATTAAAGTTACTGCAAGAGCCAATCAAGAGATGGCTCATGCCCAAGATCTACGATCTAAACCCGTGGTGGTGAATCTATAGCATGCCTGTCTCAGTAGGCACACAGAGACCTCTGTTGGCACAGGAGCCAAGGCATCCTAGCAGTGCCTCAGCAACCAAGCAGTGGATATTCAGTTTATTTGCTGTATTGCTTCTCTGTGATAAATAAGTGGGTTTGGGTTTCAGCGCGGGTCCTTGGTCTCTAAAATGTCTGTCATCACTGGCCGAAATGAATCAGGGTTCCTTGTCCTGGTCAGTCATCAGAATCTCTTGGGAAACTTTTAAAATAATTCAGATTCTGATTATCACTTCAGAATTCCCAACTCTCAATTTCCAGACCCCTCAAACTGAGTGATTTGTGAATGCCTTCAGAGGCCTCTGCTGAAAATGGCCCTTGTCAGGACCACTTTTCAAATCTAAACATGTTTGACTCTTCATTCCATTGAACCCAGTGTTTTGTTTTCCGGAGGAAGAAAACTTTCCTTGGTGAAGCATAGCAGAGCCTTCCCTTTCTCTTCAGAACTCCCCAGAAGACACATCAGGAGGAAAAGAGAGAGAAAAATACAAAATGTCACCACTGTGGAAAAGACAATGGCCTATCACTGTGCTGGAAATGTACAACAGAGATGTAACTACATCACATATATCACAGCCTACCTTAACTAAAATTAGCTGGAAAATATAATTTATTTATTCATTGGTCCCACACCTACTTAGAGAAGGGGACCAGGTGTAATGCACCATTATAGATGCAGGGATGAGGCAGTGACCAAGACATACACCTATTTCTGCAGAGCTAACATCAGAGTTGAGAGGAAATGAGTAGATGATAAGGGCCAAAGATTTCGCTCAGTGGTTCTGACCAGGTGCCTTGCAACTGCATGGTCTTAAGTTTGATCCCTGGTACCAGGAAAAAAAAATTCATACAAATGAGTAGGTAACAGTACAGTTACCAAAAATATTACACAATTATAATTTATGCAATTATAAATAATTATAGTTTTATCTGATTATAAATTATATGACTCTAAACAAATTATGTTCAGAAATTTTTCCAAGATGTATCTGTACAAAAAGGTGAGATAATAGAGTGATGTCTCAGACTGGAGAGGAATGGAGGGAGGAGATGAAGGTGATTTATTATGCCAAACAGACTGCTGCAAGGAAGTGATGCTTACACTACAAAGTTAATGATAGGAGCCACCCACTGGAAATCCTGAGAAGAGAGCTTTGGTTCTGTGCACAGGTCTTGCTGTGGGGATGACCAGCATGTGTCCCCAGAGCAAAGAGAAGACTAATATGGCCATGGGGTGGAGTTTGAATAAGCTGGACATGCTACGTGGGGGAGGGGTGAGGCTGGCTGAGGTAAAGGGCAGGATCTGTCAATTGCAAAATCCCAGGGTGGTGCTACATGCTTCTCAGGCTACCAAATGTAGAACTTCCCTCGGGGTGCCACAAAATGTGGACAGTGCAAAGGAGAACAGGGTGGTGCTAGATGATTCTCAGGCTACCAAATGTAGAACTTCCCTCAGGGTGCCACAAAATGTGGACAGTGCAAAGGAGAACAGACACTATGAGGACCCACACAGAGTGTGCTTTCATTTTTGCTTTTATCCTTCCTTTTGTTTGGCCCATTTGCTCTACAGAGCCAATTTTCCCCTTACTCTTTCACCCCTCATTTTTAAATAAACTTTTGGCACTGTTTTTGCCTTGTCTCATCCAACTGTCTGTCTCAGTCAAGGACTTGAAATAATTTTAATTGATGAGCAAAATTTTTTAAAGAAACTACCTGACAACAGCCAGAGGACAGGTACATGAGGTATGATGGATCAAGGTAAGACATGTGACTTCTTTTTGTAAGGCAGGAAGCCATTAGAAAGCCTTAAGCAAGGAAGCCATATGATCTGATCTATTTTTAAAATTGTAAGGAGCACTTGAAATTCTATATGGAGAACTGGTTACGAAAGAAGAAGGGGTAGAATCAGAGAAATTGGTAAACAGAGAAAACAGAATAATCTAGAAAAGAAGAGCTGTTGCTTAGGACTGAAGGTACATAGGTGATGAAGAAAGTGTAATAGTCATGTATTTTGGAGGCAGATCTTGGGAGTGGTCTTAAATGGGCAACTGAGGGAAAGAAATTAGAGCCACTCCTAGGCTTAAGCAGTGGTAAATAGATGGATGGAATTACCAGTAGGAGTCAGGGAGCCTGAGGTGGGGGAAAAGATGGGTTTGAAGCGGCAATCAATGATTCTGATCTGTTTATTATAAATCTGAGATGCCTATTAGATATGCACAAATAGAGATCAAGATGACAGCATGCCTAGAAGTCCTGGTGGTAAGACTTGAGTTATCATAAGCACATGGAATATATTTAAAACCATGATATCAAGTGAAATTTACTCTCCTAAAGATGTAGAAAAGGGCTAAAAGATTATTTAGAGATATAATGGCCCCAAACTTCCTAAATCTCTTATAAAACATTAATATGTACATCTGATATGCTCACTGAACTCCAAGCTGTATAAGTTCAAAGAGATCTATATTTACACACATCATAGTCAAACTACTAAGAGTAGAAGACAAAGAAAAGTTCTTAAAAGGAGCAATAGAAAAGTTGAACATATCCTAGAGATTTAGCTCAGTGGTTCTGGTACCTGCCGAGCAGGTGCAAGGTCCCTGGTTTGATCCTCCGGTAACTACACACAACAATAGTGGGTATGGAGACTCACACCCATCTGCAATCAGTACCACACACCACAATGCTGGGCATGGTGGCTCATGCCTGTAATCCCAGCACTTGGGAGGCAGAGACAGGAGGATTGCTGAGTTTGAGGCTTTCCTGGGATACATATTGAACTCAGGGCCACCCTGAACTATCAAATGAGATCTTGTCTCAAAAAAAAATGTTGAATGCAATAGAAATAAAATAAATAGGAAACAACATTAGAAATTATGGAAGCCAGGGGGCAGTGGAATGTATATTCAGTGTTCTGAGAGAAAAACCATTAATCAAGATTTATAATCCCTGAAAACTATCCTTCAAGAATGAAGAATAAGACGTTCCCAGATGAACAAACACTTTAAGAATTCATGACAAAAATATCTGACTTCCAAGAAATATTAACAGGAGATCTTCACTTTAGATATTAGAGATCAATTAGAATTCATCTATAGGAATAAAGATCACCAGAAAATATAATATGATTAATACAGAGAATACACATTTATTCTTTTGTTTCTGTTTTCTTTTCATATAGTATACAAAAGGCAACTGCATAAAATAAATATAAAACTGGGCTGGTGAGTTTATAATGTGTACAGATATAATTTACCTGATAACAAAAGTACAAAGCAGAAAGATAAGGAACAAACAAATAATGGAGCAAAGTTTGTGTGTTCTACTCAAATTAAATTGATATTAACCTAAAGTACATTGTGGAACTTAAAATGTTCACTATAATGTCCTGGGCAGCCACTAAGAAAATAGCTCAAAGAATGTGTAATGAGAGAAACAACATGAAAATAGAAATCATTTTCTATAAAATATCTATTAATATTAAAGGCAGTAATGTAAGAAATCAGGAGCAAAAAATGTAAGATACACAGAAAACAGCATGATGCAGTTATAATTTCTAACACATACATGATTATATTAAAGGGTAGCATTAAAAGTAAATGGTCTCAGGCCAGAGATTTAGCTCAGTGGTTACAGTGCCTGCCTAGCAAGTGCAAGGACCCTGGTTCCATCCCAGTAACCACATACAATACCAGGTGTGGTTACTCACACCCACCACCAATCAGTACCACCTACCACAATGCCAGATGTGGTGGCTCACGCCTGTTATCTCAGCACTTGGGAGGGAGAGGGAGGAGGATTGCTGAGTTCAAGCCTTACCTGGGCTACATAGTGAGCTCAGAGTCAGTCTGAACTACAAAAAATATTTGTCTCAAAAAATAAATAAAATTTAAAAAGTAAGTGGTCTTAACATTTCAATCAAAAGGCAGACCCACACTCTCCTCACCCAGAAAAAGGCTATTCACTGGCTGAGGCTCCAATATTAGTCTTCATCTTTGCTTTTCAGATCATGGAGGATAAAGGAACAGGAAGGTGCATTTTTGGGGTAACACAGTGTTACAACTTACCTTGCCCTTCTCAGACAGGTCAGTGTTATTCCTGCAGTTGAAGGACAGCCACTACCCTGTGACCCCCACATCACCATAAAAGCAGAGGTGAAGACTGGCATCAGTCCCTGAACTCCACTGTGCACACAGTCGTGAATACTGGTCCTACAGAAATGACACAAATCTGCCCTCCCCAAATCTGCTCAGACATCGAAGCTGATAAAGCTAGACACTAGCAAGCAAGAGAAAATGTAACATGTATTATTCACATAATACAGAGTTCTTGAGGGAGCTTGACAGGCTCTCAAGAAAGACCAAATACAGCTTGAGGCTGCAGAGAGATTGGGATTTTATTATAATTAGGTTGTAAGATTGAAGTGAAGGATCCCATTGCATAGGTCAGGGATGGGGTGATTTGAACTTTCCACCAATGCCAAGAGACAAGGGATCCAGGTGTCTTATCAGCTTGCCTAGGTAAAAGGCAGGAAATAAAAAAAGAAATGATGTAGCTTGAAAGCTGTCAGTAGTCAAACATCAAAAAAGAAATTAGCTGGGCGTGGTGGCTCATGCCTGTAATTTCAGCACTTGGGAGGCAGATGCAGGAGGATTGCTGCATTCGAGGCTTGCCTGGGCTATATAATAAGCTCAGGGCCAGCCTGAACTACACAGCAGGACCCAGTCTGAAAAAAAAAAAAGGAAATTAAACTTTATTATACAGAGATTTGCAAAATGGATAATAAATCTATCTTCTATAAATAACAGGCATACTTTAGACTTAAAAACACAAATAGGCAGAAAATTGAAGGATGCCTCCAAAACTTGCTCAAGGAAAAAATGAAAAAAGATGATCTGAGTATACCACTAACAAAAGAAAAGAGTAAACCAGTAATTCCAAAACTACCTACAAATAAAATTCTGTGTACAAATGTATTCAGTAATGTGTTCAGAATTCTATCATACATTAAAAGAAGAAATAATACCAATTCATCTCAAATTCTTGCTAAAATTGAATAAGGAACACTTCCTTATGAGGCCAGCATTATCTTCATATGAAAATTGACAAGGACATCATAAAAATTACAGATCAACATGTTTTATGAATTTGGATGCAAAAATCCTTAACAAATTAACAGCAACCAAAATCCAGTGACATATAAGAATTATACTCTGTGACAACACAGAATTTGTCAAAGCTAAAATTCACTAAACTCTTGAAAATCAATTATATTATTGTATCATGCTAATAGATTACAAAATTAATATCATGTGATTATTTCATAGATGAAGGAAAAGCATTTGCTAAAAATCTCACATACTTTTATGAAAGAAGTCATCAATAAAATTGAAAGAAAAAGGAAATTTCAATTTAAAAGTGAAACACCAGTGCTAGGGATTCAGCTCAAGTGCTGCTGCACCTACTTTGGAAGCACAAGGGCCAGAGTTTGATCCCCGGTACTGCAAAAAAACAAAACAAAACAAAACAACAACAACAAAAAACGTGAAACACCAACATCCAACATCATACTCAATGGAAGATTAGATACTGTCCTTTGAAGATCAAAAAAAAGACAAAATTATTCCTTCTCACCACTTCTAATTTATATGTCACTGAAGGTCTTAGGCAAGGAAATAAGGCAGTACATTATACAGGGATCCAGACTGGAAAGAAAGAAATAAAGCCATCCCTACTTATGAATGATATAATTTTGTATTTAGAAATTCATGAAAAAATCCATTAAAACTAAAAGAAATTCATGAAGAATCCACTAAAACTAAAAGGCGGCTAAGGAAAGTGATAGAACATAAGATTAATGTACCAAAATCAATTGTATTCTTATTCTCTTGGGATAAAAATAAAATTTTGAAAGCATTTCTATCGCTTCTCGGCCTTTTGGCTAAGATCAAGTGAAAGCATTTCTGCTCACAGTAGCAAAGAGTATAAAGCATTTAGGAATAAATTTAATAAAACAAGTGAAAAACACATATGCTTTGAAATAGTATTGAAAGAAATTAAAGATCTCAATAAATATAGAAACATCATATTTCCACAGATTAGAGGGCCTAACACTGTTAAGTTGGCAATACTTTCAAAGCAGATCCGTAGACTCAATATATTCCCTTTCACAATTACAGCTGACTTCTTTGTAGAAATTGACCAGTTGATTCTAAAATTCATGCACCATTTCAATTATCAAGAATGGCCAAAACGCCGGGCGTGGTGGCTCACACCTGTCATCCCAGCACTCGGGAGGCAGAGACAGGAGGATTGCTGAGTTCGAGGCTTTCCTGGGCTAAATAGTGAGCTCAGAGCCAGCCCTGTCTCAAAAAAAAAAAAAAAGAATGGCCAAAACATCTTTAAAACTGTTGAAATCCTGAAAAATTTACAAACATATTAAACAAAGTTGAAAACATATCTACACAAAAACTTCTACATGAATATTCATAGCACCATTATTTATAACCAGAAAACAGAAACAATCTAAATGTTCATCAACAGTTAAATGTGGTACATTCATATGGTAGAATACTTTTCACCTGGTAAAAAGAAATAAAGTGCTGATATATGCTAAAATATGGATGAATCTTGCCTGCTAAATAAGGGTCCAAATCCAAAAGATTACATTGTATGATTCATTTATATGAAATATCTGTTGTAACCAAATCTATAGAGACCAAAACTAGATTAGTAGATTTCAGAGACTGATGGGTATATTAGCTTTCCTGTCAGTGAAACAAAATACTTGATACTTCAAAAGGAGAAGATGTTTACTTTGGCTCATGGTTTCACAGGGTTTCAGTTCATGGTTAGCTGGTTCCAAGGCAGGAACAGCACAGTGGAGTGTGTGGCAAAGCAAAGCTGCTCAACTCATGGTGGTTGGAAAAGACAGTACAAGGAAAAAGAACCAGAGAAGAAGGAACTACAGCCCAAATGCAGTCCCTGAGGTGCACATACAGAAGTGTGCTTTATCAGTCTTTTGGGCATCCCTAAAGCAAATCAAATTGACAATCAAGATTAACTGTTACAAAGGTAAAGTGGGGAAATAAGCTGCTGATGGATTTGGGATTTCTTTTTGGGGAGATAAAAATATTCTGGAATTTGAGAGTGGTGACAGGTATGTGATTTTGCTAATATTCTAAAAGCCAATGACTCTTTAAATGAGTGAACTAAATGACACATGAATTATAGTTCAATAAATTTTTTTTGAGACAGGGTCTCGCTTTGTAGTTCAGGCTGGCCCTGAGCTCACTATGTAGCCCAGGCAAACCTAGAACTCAGCAGTCCTCCTGTCTCTGCCTTCCAAGTGCTGGGATGACAGATGTGAGTCACCACGCCCAGCATTTCAATAAACTATTTTAAAACCATTGTTTGGCAGTCTATCTAAAGTATATCAGAAATGACACAAGTCACCAAAAAGTTTAATTCTGTGCACAAATTACTTTTTACATAACATACATTCCTACTTGAAGATATAAAAACATCTGAAAAATAAATCTGACAGTTAAATATATGGGCCTTGAAGATCAAGTGTCTATAGCAAAAGACACTTTCTTATTAGAAAAAAGGTAAAGAATCATTGTACACAGTGGCTTATCTCGAGCAGAGCTGGCATTGGTAGGCACTAAAACATTGAATTGATATTGAGGGGAAAGTTTCTATCCCCAAGCTTGTCTCCACAGGACCACTGCATCTGAAATTCTCTAATGAATGATTTTCAAAATTCAAGTGCTCCGTGCTCTAAATCTTCAGCTCTTGTACAAGTGAGATTGACTCTGCCTTATGTTCTCAGTGACACTAGCATTACCAGTAGGAGGAACAAACAACACTGGCTAGAGTGAGAACAGAAAAATGGGGACGTGAAGAAGTCGAGTCCTAAACACTGGCCTCTCTGCACTCTGAATTTTGATAAGTACTGTAATGCTTTGACAGCTGTGAGGAATAAGCAATTCCCAGAAGCCAAATGATGAGGAAATCTAGGAATCCCTTTGCCTGGGAATTCTAATCCTCTTTCTCAGGAGCTCTAAGGTCCATTCAGTTGAATATCCTCAAGGACTGTCACTCTCTTAGAAGTCCCTCTGAGACTGACGGCCAATGGAGTCTCAAGCTCTTCCTGGTAAGAAATCTGGAAAATTAGAAATAATAATATTGCTAGATATCAGCAGTGAAAGACTTTAAACAGATGGGCAAGTACCAGAGCCTCTTGTACTTTAATTTAAAAATTACAGCCCAGTCTGATTAATGACAAGTGACAATACTCAACACTAAGTCCAACAGAGTCTTGGCCACTATCAGTGGTATGTAATCACAGAGGAGAATGCTGATTTCATTTATTGTACTAACTCATATAGCTCCTGAGGGAGAGACAAGGTGGAAATGAATTGTGAGCTGGTGTGTTTTTTGTGTCTCCCAATCTGTGTTAATCAATCCTATCACTCCTCAAAGATTCTCAGCTTCCAGATTTGGCATTAACTGTTGATTTGGTTGACACTTTTTTTTAAGTAAACTTAGGACGCACAACTTGAAATTTGGAGAATTAATTTTCAATTGGTATTTTGCACTTATATCCAGAACCAGCATCCCTTACATTCAGGCCAATTATAAACATTTTATTTTGTTTTTATTGAAATGCCTTTTTAGTAGAATCACAGGAGACAAAAAGGAATAACAGCCATGATGGCCCCACAGTCCACTATTACAAGCAATGTGCATGTGGCCTGTAGAAATGATCTCCTCCCCTGCTCTCTCTTTGCCTGCCAAATCCCTCAGGAGAAGACCTGGCTCCGATGTTACATCGCCTGCAGTTTCTCCCAAGTGCTCATCCCACAGCATCCATACACTTGCACCTTGCTCTGCCAGATCCACCTCCAAAAAGCAGATATTGAACATATCATCTCCTCTCAATTCTATTCATCCTTTGCCTGATTTCAGGCCTCCTGTTTTCCTCCTTGGACAACTGTTTGTAGGTTTGCAACTTAAATTCACACTCCACACACCCATGGGGGGAGGGAAGCCCTCAGAGTCCAAGAGAAGTGCTGGAAGGAAGGTGCTGGGAGGACTTCAAGGGTGGAGCAAAGCGGACCAGGGTAATGAGAGGGCCGGAAGGGCAGAGGCTTTGTCAGAGGGTATGGAATTCACAGGAGGAGCAGCTTGTGAGATGAACCTGAGCGAGGGGTTAGATGGGGCAGGTGTGGCTTGTTAGGTGGGATGGGGTGGATACACTGTGGATGAGTACCAGCATGTTGGCAGCCATAGTGGGGTTTCCATATGGACACTGAAAGGAACAGACAAAAGCTCTTAAATTTAAATTGGCATGAAAATTAGTAAGCATAATGATAAAGTACATGTGAACAGGCTCTCGAAGGGTCTATGCAGCATAGCTGAGATTAGGCCCAGGAATTTGCATTTGAATAAACATTCCCAGATATTTTGATATAAATGTGCCTTGGACCAGGCTTTGAGAGATGTTGTCTGTTATGGACTGAATAGTGATCTACACTTCAAATTCATATGTTGAGATCCTAATCTCCATTACCCCAAAACATGACTGTGTTTGGAGGCAGGACCTTTAAGAGGTGAGCAAGGAAAATTAGTTCACATGAGTGGCCACTGATCCACTATGACTGGTGTCTTTATAAGAAGAAAATAGGCCTTGGACGTGTTCATACCCAGAAGAAAGATAAAGTGAGGACAAAGGAAGAACAATCATCTGCAGGCCAACGAGAGAGGTCTCAGAAGAGCCTGCCAACACCTCGATTTTGGACTCTGGCTTCCAGGACTGTGAAATAATACACTTCTGGTATTACTAATACACTATATACACTAGGTTTAAACCACCTAGTCATGGAATAGTAGTTTATTATGGAAGCTCTTAAGAGCTAACACATTGCCCAAGGACTATGGCAACGATTAGTGTCTAGAAAAACAACCAAAGGGCTTGTCACACTGTCTTGAATGGGAAGGGGAAGTGTCTAGAGGACAACAGGAGCTGGAGCTGAGCTAGGGTCACTGGTCACTGTGTGAGATGGTGTAAGTCTCAAAGGAGGATCACGGTAAGAGCCAGGAAGCACAGGGAGGATCAGAATAATGGCCCTCAGCTCACTAGATCCCACAGTTTATGAGCAGGAAAAACAAGTTTCTTGGGGCAAGTCATGTTTTGGTCAAGGCAAAGAGGGATTGCAGGTAAAGAAGATTCTGAGCATTCTGGGTAAAAATAATAGGTCTCTGGAAAAACCTCCCTAAAAATAATCCATAGGTTCTTTTACTTTTGACCAAGAAAATGAAAAGGTTTAACCAACAAGGCCACAGGGAAAGAATAAGTATGGAAACAGCAACACAAAATTGATTTTGGAAGGTGAAGAGCATTTAGAAACATGGAGGGTCTGAAAGTGTGGTTCCCAAAGGGCAGCACCGACGTGACCCAGGAAAGTGTAAAACAAACAGACGTTGACCTGCTGAATTAGAGAATCTGCTAGAGGGTCTGGCAATCTGCGATTCCAGCAGACCTACAGGTGAGGAAGCACCTAAAATCCAAGAACATTTGACCTGCTAGATCAGAGAGGACTGATCAGAGCTGTTGGCTATGAAATTTTGAGAAGCAATCCTACAAAAACTCTCAAGAATGGAAGCATCAAGTAACTTTAGAAACCAGGCTGACAAGCTAAAATCATGAGAATTTTTTAGAAGAATTCAGAAAGTAATTAAGTTCCAAGACCCTCATTTTAGATTTTATACCTGCACACAATTCTGACACACACAGTGGACAGATCAGGTAAGAACAGGGGTATTTCTGCCAATGAGAGGGGTCAGATATTATTATCATATTTATAGAGAGATAATAACTTTGTTACCAAAGCCAATATTATTGAATGTGAAAAGGAAGGGTGGTGTCTCAAACCAGTTATAGCTGTTTCAGGGTAGATGCTGAACAAGCACACAAAAGATATTTTCAAGGTATGTGTCCCTAACCAAGGTCTAACTCTGTTTATAATGAAGTGTTATTATGGCAAAAACTTCAGTTCTTCACTGGGTATTGTAAGCATCATTGAACAGAAATATCATATAGTCATATATTGAATTATGAATGAAGGTGAACCATAAAATAGAGGAAATATAGTGCTAGTTGCAAGCATTGGCTAAATAACAGACTAGATGATCTCATTTTAGATATTTGCTCTTTTTTACACAATTTAACTCTAAATAATTTCAACAGACTCATATATAGAAAAAATACATAGAGAGTTTCTACAGGGTGTGCAGATGCAAAGTATTGCACTCATAAGTACCATGTGGTTACCTGTAAATTGACATTACTGAAATATTAGTGGGGCTACTAGATCCATGGGTGACATCATTTTCTAGATGTTTTTAACTTTTTGTGGTTTTGCAATATTTCTTTATTATTATTATTGCAAAAACTAAGTTCTTTCATGAGTATACCCAAGAGCTTAATTATTTTAAGAGCCAATTCCTATCAATTGGTAATGTCTATTTCAGTGCAATATTGAGGTCTACAAAGCTTATTTCATATTCAGGGAGAGAGAATGTGATTACTTACTGTCTGCCATGGGAAAAAATGGAACATACGTGATATACTTCCAAACACTCTGCTACTATAACCTAGAAGCAAAATGACCTCTCTCTGGCTCTTCAAATTTGAGTGTTGGACTCCAGGTCAGCCCCTCTCCTGCCAACCTAACATAGAAATAGAGGACTCACTGGGTGAAAGCCAAGTGGGGCTTCAAGAAAAGGAAACAAAGTTTATGCGTATAGGGGCACGAGTTGTACAGAGGGCAGGGGAATGGGAAAAATGAGCATCAAGATGTGTCATGTACTGGTACAAACCCTCAATGTTGAATGTGATCATAATGTATATAGGAACAGAACCAATACAATCAGTTTAAAAAATGAAATGAAATGAAAAAAATTGTTGTAAAAAAGAGCCCAGACCCAGCCTTCCTTATTGGGAAGCATTTCCCAAACCTCATAATTTGATGGATCAAATTAACTTCAAGGAGCTCTGGAGAACAATCGTTTAGTGTGCACCTTTCCCATCCCCTCACGGTCAGTCAGGGACCCATCAGTCTCTACCTCCCAACACTTCCATTACGGTAGAGAGCTAGCACAGTGACTTAGAGAGGCTTCTCTTGAGTCACTCTGGAGGCTGCCTTCTGGATCTACTTTGGCACTCAGAGGAGGCCTGATGATGCACAGCTCACGGCTCCACGGCCACATGAAATAGGAGTTCCACTGCCCCCCACCAGAGGGAAAGCTAGCCAGTACTTACTGCCCATTATCCTCCGCACTGTTGGGCCCTCTGCAGTCATTTCCCTCACGATCTCATTGTCATCTTCGTTGGCATCCAGCCAGCGGTTGCAATTGAAGTTATACTTGTCCTTATTTAGAGTGTTCATCAGGGTCATCTGAAATGCAGATGAGTATAGTAGAGGTCTTCAGCCACGCCCTGCAGCCCTCACTCAGCTAACTCATCTCCAGGGAGCTCACTCTGGAGATGACCCTTATGGAAGGCAAAAGGCCAGATTAATAATTCTTCCCCCAATCTCCTAAGGACCTGCGCATGCCTAGCACGCAGATTTCTGGGACAAAATGCACACCCCATGAACAACTGAGTACTCTCTTCAGGCTATGTTGGAAGGCTTTTTCCTACTAGGAAGGATCTATGGCCCATATCCAGCCCTCCTCACTCCCATTCCTAATAAATACAAAATAAATTCATGAGACACAGTCATTAAGAAAAGGACAATTCTGGTCTCCTTCCAGCCCCCACTGTTGTGTATCTCACCCTTTCTAAATGCCATCCAGAACCAGGATTCCTTCTATCGTGCCATGCTCGAATCTTATAAAATCTGCCCAGATCTGGGAGCTCAATCTATAACAAGAAATAAAAAGGGAACACATTTACTCTCACACCTGACACAGCCAGGAGGCTGCCTGGATTGGGCTGCTTCTTCATCACAAGGATGAGTTTGCTTAAAGCCACCCACACACTCTGTTATCTTTCTGACAGCCAGTGGAACATAGGCACAAGACAGCCATAGGGAGCTAGGGTTCAGTCTGGGTGGCAAAACTGAACAAAAATAACTGACCTACAGTGGGATGAAGCCTAGAGAGCAATAAACTTCCAGTAACAAAATCTGCATGACAGCCCTATAAATTAGCACAGGCCCATAGCCCCAGGACTCTGCTGGGCACGGAAACAGACAAAAAGATCAATAGAGCAGCCATGCCCTTTCCCTGGGGGCTCCGATCTGGCAGGGAAAACAAACACATAAAGAGCAATGAACTGAGGGGCAGAACAGCGGGCCAATGGGGTGTTCTGAGAAGGCGGCAGGAAATTACCAAATATTCTTACCTAGAGGTCAAAGCAGCACTTCTATGGGAAAAAAGGCCTGCTCTAGTTATGCACACACTGGCAAGTCTTAAAGCTAAATTTCTTTCAAATGCTCTAAAATTAATACTTTCCCTAAAATGTGGTCCTTGCTCTCTAAATCCATCCAGATCGGGCAGTTTAACACCACCCGTGCCCAGGGTCTCTGAGGCGCACAGGTGCCTCTCCTTAGACACCTGAAACCATTCACTGGTTTCTTCGCTCAGGAATGGTTCTGGACTATTCATCTGAAGTTGGCTCAAACCCTGGCTTAGGAAAGCAGACTCCCCATAACAAACACCCACTACACCCCTCCCGCCCCATCACATTTTCTCCTACCCTGAACTTCTCAATTATGCCCGGTTTGAACCATTTGTTGTTGGGATTCAGAAGGATCTCATCTGTTCGCCCCTTCTGCCCATAAATCTGGATGAAGATGGGAGAGTTGGTACCAGCTTTCTTCAGGTCAGTTGTCCAGACCCACAGAGACCAAGGAAATTCTATCAGGCAGGGTGAGTTGCAAGGTAAATTTCAAGAAGTGAATAGATTTTCATGTTATCAGTGGAAACAATCAAGAGTGACCGGGACTGAAGGGCTGATTATACACAAATATCCCCCTCTCGGAAACCCATTATAAAAGTGCCAAACTTAGAAAGCTAAGGATTCCTTTATATTCAAAGTAGGGTGCCTTAATGTTCTATTTAACAGCTACTGCCAATGATTATTCTAAAGCGAGTAAGGGCCAGGGATTTAGCTCAGTGGTTCTGGTGCCTGCCTTGCAAGTACAAAGTCCTGAGTTTGATCCCTGGTACCAAAACAAGAAGCTTCTACATAGTGAGTGGAGTGATGCACTGACTCCATGTGCAGAATGCACGTGGGCGAATCACTCTGCTTACTCCTAATTCATCACAGCAGCGTCTTCAGTTTGGGGACACGGGAGTCAACCTTGTCGGCAGCCATATAACCGCCTGTGGCTGTAACTTAGAGAACTGAGTTCCCTGGGAGTTCCCTCTCCTTCTTTGTGGAGGACAACTGAGAAGCAGAAGTGGACAGATCCTACTATTTTGCCATGGTCTGACATTCTAGCTTTGCTAGCCTGTTCCAGGGGCCCCCCGATCCTGTGTCCTTTGTATTTACTTTTCAGCCGCTTCTTCCTCAGAGACACCATCTCGTAGAGCTGCCTCTCAATCAGCCCGTCCACTTTCTTCTCATCCAGCCAGTTGCTGCAGGGGAAGGTCTGCTGAATGCCGGTGAAGGGGCACAGAACGACCACCTGGGAGGGCAGACACAGGCGTCTCCTGCGCTGGGTCCCACGGTGGGACCTGTTTGGTCCCATGGGAAGAGGCCTCTGTATTAGGGCCCTTAAAGAATGATATTTCTGTTACCTGGCTCAGTAGATTTTATATGAAGAAATAACTCCTCAACCAATCTTCCAAAGCAGATGCCATCCTCCAAGTTACTCAAATCTCAAACTTTTCCTCTCTATATAACACCTTCTTTGAACACATTTTCTTGTGCACAGCATAAAATCTCTTTTTTTTTGAGACAGGGTCTCGCTTTGTAGTTCAGGCTAACCCTGAGCTCACTATGTAGCTCAGGCAAGCCGCCGCAAACTCAGCAATCCTCCTGTCTCTGCCTCCCGAGTGCTGGAATGACAGGCGTGAGCCACCACGCCTGGCACTGTGGTATGTGGTATTGATTGCTGGTGGGCGTGTC
>PVIC010005260.1:0-19934 GCA_004025085.1 Thryonomys swinderianus
AACCTGATGAACTGAGGAGGCATGTGTGCCACGTGTGCACCTTCAGGTTCCATATATGTATATATGTCGGAATCGGTCTTTCAAAACTAGTATGAGGAAACGAATATAAGGGCTTCCTAACCTCCTCTAGAGTTAAATTTGAGGTCACACATGAGCTTCGTTCTTGTATGTTACTGATATTTTCCTCCTGATATGCACCCAATGTTCTCTGCAGTGTGTCCCTGGATCAAGTCCTCCCTTGGCCACGTACACTGGCTGGATCAGGTAAACTGAAGTCCCAGCCAGATAAAGCTGCCCTGAGGGACACGAAAAGGGCTGCAGACAAGTCAGGTGAATAGAGTCTTCTGTGTGGAATAAATTAAATACAGAAGGCCCCAGGTGGCTTTCCTATCTTTCAAGAATTAACAGTGTTCCACTGATTTAGATAAACTTGGGGAATTATTTTTAAGTGAGAAAACACATGTCATCTATTCATTCTGTAAATCATTATATCCTCCAATGATGTAATGAATGGCCATCACTTCTTTGTAGGGTACTGAGAAAACAGCTGGATAACCTTGAAATCCTTCAATATGAAAAAGTGCTGATTACCCCCAAACTTACTGATATTACACATTTATTTCCTCAGTTTTAATGACTGCAAACTGATTTCTTTGTCATGAGCATTTAAAGAGTGCTTAGTTAGGATTAATGTTGCCTTATATGAGGGGTCCAGTTCTCATAGAAACTCACAGAAAGTTCAACTTTACCATTTTTTAAGGCAACCAAATCTTGCAATTTAAGATTTTTTTTTTAGTTTGTTAACACGGCCTCCTCTGGTTTTGAATCATGAGCCGAAATGCCTGTTTCATGCAGTGAGGTATGTTCCTCAGTTATTTATATTGAGCTCTGCATTCGCACCCATCAGTTCCCTGGGGAAGAGTCTGGACACACAACACGCAAACGTGATTTGGGTATCAAGGTGTATCTCAGGGGTCTGATGCCTCAGGTAAAGTCCACACTCTGGATCGTGCTGCATGACCCCGCAGGAATGTCCTGGAGACCTGCGAGGCTATGAATCCAAGCCACAGTCTTGTGCATTCTCGTCTGTGGATTCTCCAAAGGCAATGTGAGTCCTCCTGACAAAGTCAGAGATCACTCTGAGGACAAAGGACAAACTCCGGAGCCCTGTACCTGTTACTTATTAAAAGCATGATGATTTTTTTTTTTGAGGCAGTCAGGGACATAAAAACAGTTATGGCCAAAATGTGGTTCTTCCCTTGGGCCTATAAATGCTCAATAGGTGAGAAAAGCAGAACAAAGCTTGACCTTAATTTTTATGGCCTTCGTTATCTTAGAACTTTGTATATAGACATGCTACTCATTTAAGAAAAGTTGACAGAACAGTTTATTAGCCCTCAATTTATCTAGCCTTCCTCACCCATCTTCAAGATGGAGGGCACTTCAAGATGGAGTCTCTGACAACAGAGACTCAATTTTCAGGATTCAGAGGGACAATGTAAGCACTTCGGATGTCCAGTTCCAGCCTGGCTCCGAACTGGAGCGGTGACAGATGCTCCAGCCACTCTCCTGAGCCAGCGGTCACTCGGATGGAGGGGCGCAGAGCCCCACGTGACTGAGGCCATGGCAGGGCTGCCACCGCCCAGAGATGAACTGCCTCTCAACCCTGGGCATTTCTCTGGAGCTTCAAAACAGTTTGAGGTAATCATTGACAGGACTCCTCACAGCCCCACCTAGAACTGCTCTCTTCTCTTGCAGCTGAGCCAGGCTGATCTTTCCCCTCAGTGTACCCCTCTGGCAACTCTCCACACTGTAATCCTTTATTATTCTGACCTCCCAATTAAAGTATCTTTATACTGTATATTCATACTGTAGCTGTTTTAATTTCCATTTCTACTAAAACAAGACTTCATGCTAACAAATGACACTTTCTTTCCTGTTTCTCTTTCCTATACTATTCCATTCTCTTGTATGTGTTGCTAATTGATGGTTTTTTATTCAATTGCTCAATTTATTCTGTGTCCAGTAGTTTGCAAATCTCCAAGGGCTCTACTTTCCTCCAAGCCTCTCTTGCTATGTTTGAGCAATTATTGTTGAGTTAGGCTTTTTCTTGATAGTCCATCTAGAATTGTACTATTTTCCTTATATGGCCCAAATTTGATATTTTTTATTTCCACAGATTATAGTGTTCTCTAATACATTCTGAAGAATAGTCCAAAGAAGAAGAAAGCTGAGTATTCTCCGTGGTTGCTGAGTTGAAAGCTTCACTTTGTTAAATAAATGTCCATAAAAAATCTCCAAAGTAGGTGTTATTATCTCGAGTTTAAAGATATAGGACATTAAATGATGGGTTAGATGGTCTGTTCAAGGTCACTCAACAAGAAAAGGCTGGTCAATACTCACATACACAGAGTTAGGGACTTAAGAACCCATATGATTCTACTTCACCACTTTGCTACTTCAAAACAAACTTCAAAATTGCATTTTCAAACCACCAGATCCAGGCTACCTGGCACCAAACAGCTGCTTCCTTCTTGAAAATTACTAGTCTGTGTACCTAGAATGGACAAAAATGACTGACAGAAAAATAAAACATGCCCTTACTCAGGCACCGGCACTGGGAATACCTGCCTTAAAACAAAACAAAACAAAACAAACTTCCGTCTCTACATATCAGAAAAAAGAATTTCATTAGAGGTCTTGACCCAAGGCTAATACAAGGACCCTGCCCAGTGGCATTCTTTTCAAAAAAGTTAGATGGGGAGGTTGCTGGACCACCACCCTGCCTGAGATCATTAGCAGCTGCAGCAGTACTGACAGATGAGGGTTCAAAGTTAACTTTGAGATAGACTAGAAATCTTAACTCTTCATGTTTGGGCTAATAGTGAAGTTTCTCCTATCAGACAGGTAGCTCAGTGTGAATGACTCTTTTCTCATTGTCTTCCGAGAGGTGTTTTCATTTCTTCATCCCAGTCAATCAGCCACAACACACCAAGGGAGTTGGAGGGGACATAATCCCCAGCAGGGAGGCTCTAGAGCCCTTTCCATATGCAAAAAGCTAAAGTATACAGAGACCTCCACTCCCTCATGAGCCCATAAAGAATTTGGAGATGTGTGTCTCAGGTGGGCTGAAACAGGAGATTAGGATATGGCAAAGCTGGCTGGGGGAGTAAGTGCCACCTGTTCATTACGAATTCCTAGGACACATGCACAGAACAGTTCTCACAGTCCTGCTAGAATCTGAGCAGCTCTTCCATAGGATCTGCCAGAACTGATGTCAACCTGAGGACTGACTGACAGTCCACACTGAGTTTTTTCCACTGTGTTCTCCCTTGAGCTTGGCCCACCCTCACACTCTCAGGTGCACTTTTCTTACCACTCTTACTTTGCCCAAATTTGTTCTGAAGAGCCTGTTGCTTTTCTTAATTTTAATAAAACTTTGCCACCATTAAAAACATTTTAATTGAGTGTACTGGTAAACTTTATACATATATATGATCACATTCAACGTTTACAATTTGTACTAGTACATGATACATCATGATCTCATTTTTCCCCGTTCCCTTGCCCTCTGTACAACTCCTTAGCCTCTATGTACAAGCATGGTTGCCTTATTAATTAATTAATTTATTTATTTATTTATTTATTTTTGAGACAGAGTCTCACTTTGTGGTTCAGACTGGCCCTGAGCTCACTATGTAACCCAGGCAAACCTTGAACTCAGCAATCTTCCTGCCTCTGCCTCCAGAATTCTGGGATTACAGGTGTGAGCCACCATGCCCAGCACCATGGTATGTGATACTGATTGCTCGTGGGCACCATGCCCAGTATTGTTGTATGTGGTTATCAGGGATTGAACCAGGGGTGTCGCACTTGCTAGCCAGGCACTGGAACCATTGAGCTAAATCTCCAGCCCATCCTTTTTTGTTTTTTACTATCAAATTTTTTCCTTCATTTTTTACTTTCTCCTACTCACCCTTTCTATTTTCCTTTTGCATGTTTTCTTATTTTTTCATATTACCTAAAAAATATATATTTTTTCTTTTTTTTGAGACAGGGTCTCACTTTATAGTTCAAGCTGGCCCTTAGCTCACTGTATAACCTAGGCAAGCCTCAAACTCAGCAATCCTCCTGTCTCTGCCTCCCGAGTGCTGGGATTACAGGCGTGAGCCACCACGCCTGGCACTGTGGTATGTGGTATGGATGGCTGGTGGGCATGAGTCTCCATGCCCAGCATTGTATGTGATTGCCAGGGATTGAACTCAGGACCTTGCGCTTGCAAGGCAGGCACTGGAACCACTGAGCTAACCTTTCAGCCCCCTAAAATATTTTTTAAAAGTAGCCTTTTTACAGATATACAAGACTGGTGGTCTCTGATTCTGATGAAGTCATCCTTAAGACAAGAAAAATATGTCTTGGAAGGTTCAGTGAGGCACAGAATTCATACTATTTTTTTCTCTAGAAGTCCATGCTCTGGAACATTCACTGTAAAAATAAAAGAATGACCTGTACCTGCCAGAAATTCTTAATCAGAAGTATGGTAACCAAAATTATGGAAGAATTTTAGTGGGTGAAAGTTTGAATTTAAAAAGCTAAAACCTCCCTTCAACCTCTCTGATTCATCTAGGCTATTTAATGGAAGATACATTTTCCCTTCAGTTAAAAATGAATTACTAAGTCATTTTCCCTTTTTCTCCGGGTTTTTACATTTGATAACTTTTCTCACTTTCTCTGCTTTAGGGCTTCTCGCAGTTCTCCTTCTCTAACCTTAAAGTGGAATCCAGGGGTGGGAACAAGATGAGTAAACTTTCTCTGTCTCTGTCTCTGTCTTTCTCTCTCTCTCTTCCCCCTCCCTTTCTTCCTCCTCTCCCTCTTCTAGCTCAATGTCTCCTTTTCCTTCTCTTTCTTTTCCCCTCTCTCTCTGAGCATCTTTCCCTCCCATCTCCTTATTCAAATACATTCACACACTTAAAATACCCTGTATCTCTTACAGCTTATGCTTAACTTTATTAAAATAATGCCAAATGATTTTTAACCATGGAACAGATACACCCAGCACTGGGTTTTACATACATTATCCCAGCATTCAATTACTGCTTACACACAGAGTATTTTGTTTTATCTAATTCTGACCTATTTCCTTTCAAACCAATATCATTTTAACTATTCAACACAGAAATAGTGTAAGAAAAGATTATTTCCTGTTATTTTTCTTATAAAAGTTTTCTTTAATACGAATTCAGTTTATAACATTCATTGTTAAACTATTTTCTATTTTAATCTTGCCTTTTACATTGCAAATTTGGATTAAATTGAATCTATTTTTCCAAGGCCATTACATTAATTTTATCATTTGATTTTAGTATTATAGATGTGGGGACAAGTAGATATTAAAAATGATCTTATTTTTCTTTAAAAATTCAAGGAATAACTGGCAATTAATTTGAATAAAAAATTAGCTTTATTTGATGTTTTATTTTTAATCATTAGAAAAATGTGTGCTTACTGTGAGTCATTCAAACACTGTAGAATTGTGTTAAATAAAAATGAAGGGTTTCACCCTCATGTACAGTCACCTGTTCTTCAAGGATGACCACTGTTAGTGGTTCATGTACTAGACCTTTCAGTTTGTGGAGATACAGGTATATTTGTGTGTTCAAGAACAAGATCATACTATACATAATACTCTGCAGTTTGCTCTCTGGAATCCAACAGTATGTTATGAAAAAATGTTTATGTCTCTACATATGGATTTGCCTCATTCATTTTACTGTCTACATAACATTCTGTCCTATCAATGAGACCCAACTTGTTTAACCATTTTTCTGGTTGACAAACACTTAGTCTCTTTTAAATTTTTCACCATTACCAATGGGGCTGTAGGAAAGATCTTTGTACATATATAATTATGACAATTTTATGTTCACCGTTTACTCAAAAAGTCTGAGGCAATACAAGAATTGAAAACCATGTCAGTCCATTTCCAAGGTTAATACAGGGGACTCAAAGTTGGGAAGCTGTCGTGGAAGTACAGGACCCACAGCATGGCTTTCAATACAGAAGGCCGCAGATGACTTAAGGCCTTGGAAATCAATGGATCTTCATATGTTCCCAACAAGGTGGGTGCCCACTAGATCCAGGCTGAGATCCACAGTTCATGTTTGCAAAGGGAGGGGACAAAAGGGAGGGGAAACGAATGTCTCAGAGGGTAGTGCCTGAAATATCAGACACACCAAAGGGCATCTGAGGTGAGACTCAGGAAAGAAAATCAACAGCATAGTCCCGGCACTTACAGAAACCAAAGGTCAAAGCTCAGAAAAGTTTGAGTAAGCTTCCTGACTCTTTATGGCTATGCACCCAACTAAATGGCTAAAGTCGCCCCTTGGCGTGCCTGTTACACTATCACAGCAGAGTCCGACACCAAGTGCCGCGCAAAGCAGCCAACATACAGCACGGCATGGCCGTGTCCCGTGACCCCTGGCAGAATACCTAATTTCTTAGAACTTTTACCATTCGTAGGAAACAACCTCTTCAGCCTTAATTCTTCTCACTTCAGACTTTTTAAAAGTTAAAGTAGTTTAGCTCCCAATTTTGAAACAATTTCACATGCCCAGGACTAGGCTAAGTACCTCTAGGGCATGATCTCACATGACTTCCACAATAGTGCTATGAATCAATGCTCTTATTCCCTGCAGTAGGAAGGCTCAAAAGGTCACACCGTCAATAAATAGCAGAACCAGGACTCAATATCGCCTGAGTAGTGAATCACTATAGGATATCATTTATTTTACTCTGAATGTTCAAGAAATAAATATGTTAATTGGAGTGATGAAACCATATTAATACATGATGATGGGTGTAGAGCTATTCAGTATCCAGCTTTCCCTTTCCAGTTAATGTAATCCTCAGATTGTCAAAAGCAGGACACTGGTGGAGAACACTGAAAGCCCAACATAAGGGAGAATCACAAGCCCTTTGAAATATGTTTGAGATTTGTATTGGTCAGCATTTTCAACACTGGGACCAAATATCTGACATCTGGAGGACAGGTTTATTTGGCCCTGTGTTTCAGACTGTGCAGTCCATGGTTATTAGCTCCAAGGTAGAAATGACAATGCAGAGGAAAGATGCTCAATTAATGGCTATCAGGAAATTCAGAGAGAAAAGAAGGTCAGGCAAGAATAGGATACCCTTCCAGTTTACAACTCCAGTGTACTTCTTCCTCCACCTGGCCCCGGTCTTCTCACAACGCATTTAACTAATGACCCAATCACTTTCTGAAAGTCCCAACTCAGAACATGTGAGACTCTGGAGTGTGGGGAGGGTATATTAGATCTAAACTGTAATATGATCTTTCCAAATTCTAAATCTTGCCAAGTAAGACTGCTGAATCATATTTTAATCTTGGAGAAGTGAGGGACAATAAAATAAATTCATAATCATAGGAAACAGACAAAAAATCAGAATGAAAGAAGATGGATTTTGAAAAAGTTATAACTAATCAGTTATAACAAATTCTAGACAGAACTACAGATTTTAAAAAAGTAAATCTGTTTTACTTTATTTTTTCTTTCTTTGATGGGACAGTCTATCTGGGCATTGCTAAGGTTTCTATCACTTTGTATGACGACATTTTGCAAAATCTTTCATAGGAGAAATGAAAAGGTACAGAAGTACAAAGTCAGTGATATGTGGTTAGCTGAAGGACTAATTAATCAATTTAATCATTAAACCTAAGACTATTGGTTAATGGTCCAAATATGTTGCAAGTACATCTCTACCAACAAGTAGTAAATACACTGGGGAGATAAAACAAGACTCTGAACAATTTAGCACAGCATGTTTAGACCTGAACTTAGAAAGCTAAGTTTTAAGGTTGATAAATAAAAATGAAATATCTGAGACAGTTCATTTCTCCAAGCATCTTTGAGTATATTTCCTCATGTCATGACTGACCGACCATTCCTAACAATATTCAGAAACAGACAAGCAAAATCAAGTTTGATTAAGAAATTTAATTAAATAGCAAACACTACATTAAGCAGGTATAAAGCCTTAAGCAGACGGAATATATAAAGACACAAAAACAGTAAGGAAATCTCAAGCAGCATGACTTGGTTACTTATCACAAACCACGTTGTTTCATTTCTTTTTTTGGGCTGGAAAAGGGGTTTTGTTACTTTTTAGTTCATACTTGCTTCTTCTTCTCTGATGGAAGGAGGTAGTTCCTAGAGATTATACCCCAGACGATATCTCCAAAGCCCCCTTAATTTTTTTTTATTTAAAAACAGATTCTAGCTAGATTTTCCAGGTGAGGTTTAAACATACAATCCTCCTTGAAAGGAGGATTGTTTCAGCTGTATAATCCAGCAATTGCAGGCATGTACCACCAGGCCCAGTGACTTATATACATGCTTCTTCATCTTCTACATGCTGATTTCTGTTCCAATGCAAAGTCCCTCTCTATGGCATATACACTGGACCATATAGGTATTGCCATAATAATACCTTTCATACTTCCAGGACCCTAGGTTTCTCTGAGATTCATCTTTCATTTGGTTTAGTAGACTTCAGTCAATCACAGTCAATCAGGGATCACATCAGACACTAGACTATGGGTTAATTGTCCAACTATGGCCCAAATACATCTCTAATACCAAGTAACAAGTATAGTGAGGAGAAGAATCAACAGTTAAACAATATATCACACCATGTGATATTCCTAGTCCTATGATTTGTTTGGGGGGAAAGCAGACAATTTGATTTGGCAAAGTGAGAAATTCATACACATTTATTCATTCCACAAATATTAACTAAGCATCTATTATATGGCAGATTCTAGGCATTGTAGAATAGAAGAAAATAAAATATAAATATCTATGACAACATGAATTCCAGATTCTAACTGGAGAAAAGATAAAATTAATCGGAAATAAGACTACTAAAGGATGTCTGAGAAAAGATGCTTCACTCCCAATATATTTTAATAACGTCAAAGGAGGAAATGACTCCTTAGCTTCCTCTGACACTATGAGTAGGATATGTTGAGAAAGCAGCCAGCCAACCTAGCAGGGATGGCCATAGTGGAAGATGGATGGGTGAGCTGCTAATCAGCCTGGCCAACACATGTGAGTCACTTTCACTGGAATTATCCATTACCTTCCATTGAGAGCATCCTGATGAATACTATGTGATACACAGGTTTGGTAGAAAAGATTGCAGAGTGAGCTAGGTGATCACTGACCATTTGTCACAGGTTAAGTTGACTGGGACACCCATCACCTCCTGGATGATAACATTAAACAAAAACCTCCAGCCTGGTCTGAGTCTGGTGTGGGGCCTCTTCTAGGACCCTGGGTGTTGCCAGCTTGTCATTCTACCCTCCCATAGAGGTAAAAGGGAAGAGAGCTCTCTGGGGAACCCTACTTGGAGGCCTCTACCAACATTACCTAATTAAAACCCATCTCCACATGCCATCATATTAGAGGCTGAGATGTCGATATTTCAATTTTAAAGGGATAGAATTCAGCCCATAACTGCCTCTGAAGGCCAATGTAAGGAGAGAAAAAGTTCTGAGCAGAGTTTATACAGAGGAACTTTAAAAAGTGATTATTGGACTGGATTAATAAGCTTATGACAATATATAAAGGGAAGAGAAAGACAGTGAGGACTGAGGATAATATTAAACAAAACAAATCTATCCAGCTATAGGCAGAGATTTCTGGCAGCAATGAGTAGCTCCCTTTGTTGAAGATACGTGTTTCATATGGAAGTCACTCCAGCTACATTTGTGAGAGTAGGATGGGGTCATCCAGACAACATCTTTGCAAGTCAGACAAATACTTGCTCTAAAACTACACAGGCAGCGCAAACATTAACAACCAAGCAAATAACACATGGAAAGGATCTTAACAAGGATCGTCTGTCATTGAGACAGGCCGTGACAAACAAAACTCTTTTTTTTTTTTTGTAATTTACTGGACTGTAAGTTAAAATAAGCTTTCCAAGGAAGACTCAACAGCCACAGCCCAGAGTACCATGTTCAGAATGGGAGCTGGGTGAGCATGTATACAGCTTACTGACTCCAAGGCCTCCATTAGTAGCAGTAGTGAAGAGTAATAGAAGTATTTTTAACTATGTTTGATCACAGCATGGATAAGAGTAAGAAATAGTTCATGTGGTAGAATCTCCAAACCTATCATTACTTCAAAACAAGTAGTTTTGGGCTGGGATGTAGCTCAGTGGCACTGTGCCCACATGGCAAGTGCGAACTCCTCAGTTTAATCCCCAGTACAAAAAAAAAAGGTAATTTTACATTTCAAATAACCAAAATCTTACCCTAAAATACAGTTTGTTTACTCATTTATCATGTTCACTTTTTTAAAAATACAGTATTTTAAATGTTAACTTTGATCATAAAAATCCCATTTAATGAATGAAGCCTCTAGAGAACCTTTTATTAATCCATCACATTTTTATCACTAATGGAAAAGCCTAGGGATGCTACTAAGAAAAAGACCGTTCTAATGAAAAGAAACATCTTAACATAAAGCTGCTCTGATTGTATTTCTCATGGATCTCATAAAGGTCTCTCCAAAGCCAAGGCCCTGGGGCAAAACAGACTCCTTCAAGAATTATGTCCTAAATTAGCTAGTGTTCTCCTGGATCATTTATTAGAATTTTAAAACAAGATCCTGAAATTAAAGCCATCCATATTAGATGCTCTGTCAATATTTTATGCATTATATTAAAAAGGAAGGATTTCTACAGTTTATATTTCTCATTGGCTCTCTGCTTTCACAAACACTAGTGGGGAAGGTAAGACTCAAATTCATACCTGGCAGGTGGAATACAAAATGTCCTCTCTTCACTCATGAAGACAAGTCTGGACCCAGCCCAAGAATCTCTCTGGCTAATTTGTGAAAATTCATTGATAATATTTTAAACAGAAGCCTTTGTACTAAGAAATGACCATGTTTTAGATAGTTCATGAAAATGAGTATTTACAGGTGTTAAGCTTACTTAAGTAATTTCCTGTAACTCAAAAACTTTAGTGCAAAAGTCTTCTTTACTGCCAGTGTGTGCCTGTCAAAGGAAAGCTAAGGATGAAAACCAAGAATGTGGAATTTTCGAAAGGTGAAAGAAATGTACTTATTAGTAAAATGGAGTCACAAATTATTGCTATGCTGCCCAGTTCCCCCTCCAAACTGTGTAACTGTTACACACCTATGACTCAGAAGAACAATGGTGCTTTTTTCTTATACTCTGCATTCTTCTCCTTCTGAAATGCTTATTTTAGAGTGAAGGAGATGGTCAGGTGGAATTAACAATTAACACTGATCCACTACAAACTTACAAGGTAAACTGCTCTGAAACAGGGCGATGGGAGGAAACCGCACTTGGCCTAGCTACTCCACTCAGCACCAGCTGTGAGTGTGCACAACTGCCTGCGCTGCTGGAGTCCCTTTTCCATCTCTTGCTCTCCCAGTATCAATGGGCTTATGTGATTTTTTTTAGTGTGGTTTTAAAGTCATTCATCAATGTCTGCACCTCACTGCTCAACACCACCTAAAACTGAATATACCAACGTATGAACTAAGGTGACATGTATCATAGGACAAAAATGAGGTTTCAATTTTATAGACATATGCTACCAAGTATTTTCTTTTCAATAACCTCTTAAAAATGATTATATAATCACTCTGGAGTTTTTCTTCCACTGTTGCTAATTTACTTGAACTTTATAACAGTTATCTTTAGGCACTCTCAAGCATCTAAGTGCTATAAAATCAGGGGCACAATTTTGGAGAGAAGTTGTAGATATGGAAGCTATGTACCCAGTAGTAGAAGATACAATATTTTCTTAACATTTAATTCCATTTTTTCTTGATTTAACACCTTAGTCCTCATGAGAGATCGCTGGTAACCTTAAGATATTCACAGTTTTCAGAGACTCTGCAAGTCCTTTCCTGGACCCACTGGAGTTCCAAGCTGGATATTTGCACACTGTGCTTCATGGGCAGCAGCACAGTACCTGCACATAAGTATGCAAGATACTGCTAGAGAGGGAGACAATGAGACCACAGGGGTACTTTTGAAACTAAAAAGACAAAAAAGAAGAAAACGCGTTTCCAGAGAGTAGGGTAAAAAAAAATAAATAGCCACCTGATACACACCATAAATATCATGTTAAATAAATGAAAATGTATCTAACTTTTCAACATTTGACATATTCTTCATTATTTATTTGAGCCTTGTCAGGGGAATAAGAGGAGATTCCAATAATACTTAGTCCAACAAACCACTTCAGCTTTTAACTTCTTGTGCGCATTATAATTATTCCCTGTTATAAGTTGCCTTCAGCATGTCAAGAAGGAGTCTTTAATATCCTCATTTTAAAAGATTTACATCATTGCTCCTGCTCCCTGGGACGCTGTCATTTTCACGTAGCCATCATTAAATGAACACTGTGCCCTATTTCCTTTCCCATTTTCAAAGGAGGACCAATCTTTGCTAGCATTTTAAATAGATTTTACCACAGGGGAGGAAACATACCCAAAAACTAAATTTTTCACTGTGTTATTAAAAATTACTAGGTGGTCTAAAATTTCCTGCCTCTATATACCTCTTTCATGTCAGGAACTTGAGATATATTTTGAGTTGGCTTTTACCCAAAAAGAACTCAAGTTGGCTGGAGCTTGAACAGACTAACTTTGGTTTCTTTTTTAAAAAGCAACAACAACAACAACAACATGTCATGACAACTCATAAAACAAAACAAAAAGTAAAACCATTGATTCAACTCACATGGAAATAGTAACTTTCTTCATTTATAGATAGAAACAAATAAGGACAGAAATTCATTCAGAATCACAGGCACAGCTAAGATGAATAAATCAAGGCAGAAGATCTTCTGGGTTGAATGAATGTATCAGTCAGTAAGAACATGGTGATGTGAAACATGAAACGAGAGGATCAACTTATACAACAGACCAGTTGGTCCATCCAGTTTGCCACCAATAACTTAGTGTCAGCCAGTTGTCATACAAGTAGGTACTATGAGACCAAAGGAGATGCTCCAGACGACAATGATTCATAACGCTCTGTATTATACAAAACCTTGAAGCACACATCTTCAAGTCAAGTCATTAGTTTACATGTAAGTTCCCCCCAAGCACTATCTTCACAAGACTCAAGAACACTGGCCCAATTATTTTTTTTATGCTACAACATAGTCTTCATTTAAACAATTCCTAATAATAAATACATGTTTATTAGATAATGTGATGATTTAAATGCTGTTGCATTTATTTGTTTATCTCACTGACAAGAGATTTTTAGTATCATATAACAGTTTGTTCTAACATCACTATAGACTTAGAGTATGACTTAAAATTCTGAGATATCTTTAACTTTTGTTCTGAAAACTCCCCTCTAAGAGCAAACTAAGAATGTATAGTTTTAAATTGTTTTCAAGCCTTAAATAGATTTCTATATCCTCAGGCTATAACTGCTATTGAAAATGTTTCAAAACAGGTCTTCTAAAAGAAAAGTTACCTTTCTAAAATATTTTACACAGTGGTAGTATATGAATTTTTGGTTCAGATTAAAACTTCTGCTTGGAGAATATACTATACAAATGAGTTCTAAAATGTAGTATAGATATTGTAAAATTGAAAAAGAGAAAAGGGAGATAGAATAAGTAAAGAAGAGAAAGAAAACATCTGATGGTCAAAAAAAGAAAAAAAACTTATGTATACAGGGGGTGAAAAATAGGATGGGCAGGGGAATGAGAAAAAATGAGAATTAAGTCATATCATGTAGTGGTACAAATTCTCAATGTCAACTGTGATCATGATGTGTAAATAAAGTGTACCAGTAAAATAAATTAAAGAAAAAAGTTAAATAAAAGTGAGTAAGACTCAGTGCTGAGTAATAAAAACAATGGACTCACACAAACCTAGGCTTAAGTTCTAATTTTGTGACACACTAATTTAGTGACTTTGGGAAATTTAATTAATCGTTTTTAGCTCAACCATATAAAATAAAAATAAAGATAATGATCTCTATTTTGCCAGTCTCTTACAAAGATTTCCTATATTGCCAATTGCAGTGCTTGGTCATACATAGTACAACACAGCAATTAACAGCAAAAAACTATAATTATACTCCTTTGGGTTCAAATCCCAGCCCTACCATTATAAGTCTTAACCTCAGACAAGTCACTTAAACCCTCTTTGCTTCACTTTTCCCATCTGTAAAATGGAAATAAATGTAGCTTGAGAATTATTGAATAATACATATTGTATACTAACCAGTGATTTAGAATAATGTGCAACACAGGTTAATTATAAAAAAATATTAGCTCTAATTAATTACAAAAGCAAGTTAAAGTAAGAATAAATTTGGCATCACCTTTGCAGAAGAGAAGCCTCATCATAGGTCAAAGTGGGCAGAGAAATTTATCAACAAACTCCACCCTCAGAAACCTGGAAGAATCCAAAACAAACGCAGCACGGTGACAATATGTATGGACATCCTTCCATTTACATTATATCCAGAACTGAAGGATGTTTTTCAGATCAATCTCAACTCTGTAAGTACTTTGAAGTTATCCCTTTCATCTACCTAGTGGTAAAATATAACACTTTGAAACCTTTAAATTCCTCACCAATATCATGTTTTTCAGTATTAATGACACTTTAATTATTTATTTATCTATATTTTCTGAAGCTTTTTCACCTACTAGGTTATCAGTTTCTTTGATGGTAAGAGTTTTGCATTATTTATCTTTACAGCTTATTTTGACCAAAGCAAAGAGTGTTACTGAACATAAATGTTATTAATCCTAAATAATTAATAGTCTATTTTTAAGCATTTGTATCTCCCATGTGAGATACATACATTCATCACTAATATTCATCAATGGTTTCTCTAGTACTTTTATTCTAATTTATGCAAGTCAACATAGAGGATAGTTTATTCATCTGTGCTTACATTTTACTTGTTTTTTTACACAAAATTTATAATCATCCTAATTACAGTACTCAAAAATTATAAAGAGATGTACTTTTCTTGCCTAGCAAATAATTCACCTAAAGCGTAAGGATCTTTTGCTTAATTACACAAGTAAGATTAAAAAAAACAAATAAGATATTATTGCTTTCTAGTTCACATACTAGTTTTTTCCAGTTTCATATCCAGTTCAGATATGATTGTTTCTTTCTAGTTATTTTCTAGTTCCTTATTTCTTTTTAGTTCCAGAACTAAATAACAGAAATTACCAAATTTAACAATTATTTCTTGAGCTCAGGAAACTTTTTTCCAGCATAGATTCTAGATGTATTTCATTTTTTCTGCCTCAAGAAACATTAATTAAAGTATGCCTCTCTTATTTGTTATTTTGAAGTCATTATTTTCACTTATCTGCATAATAAAGTACATTGGGGAAACTTCTCATAGTTTTTTCCACATCAACGGTTTGATTTTTTTTTTTTTTTTTGAGACAGGGTCTTGCTTTGTAGTTTAGGCTGGCCCTGAGCTCATTATGTAGCCCAGGCAAGCCTCGAACTCAGCAGTCCTCCTGCTTCTGCCTCCCGAGTGCTAGGATGACAGGCGTGAGCCACCACACCTGACACTGTGGTATGTGGTATTGATGGCTGGTGGGCATGAGTCTCCAAGCCCAGCATTGCATGTGGTTACCGGGGATCGAACTCAGGACCTTGCGCTTGCAAGGCAGGCACTGGAACCACAGAGCTAACCCTCCGGCCCTCAATGGTTTGATTTTTCTCAGCACTAATTTTGCATTTACCTGATACAAGTGTTGATTCTGATTTAGTTATCACATTCTATTTCTCTGGAAATGATATCATGAACTGAAGTAAATAGTATTATTTTTAGAATCAAATATAGTGTGTTATTTCAGTTCTTTGAAGTGTTCTATAACATTAAATTTAGTTTCACAATTATTTTTCAGCTTCTTAAACAAACATTATTATCTGTATTTTAAATAATGTACTAACCAAACGGAGTCAAAAACAGAGTTAAGATCTAAGTTTCATAGCTTCTGGAGTAATGTTCACCTATACAGTGAGCTGCCACATGCGAGGTTGTCCACTGACATCTACCATGTCTTAGAGATAATCTATGAAAGTATCCACAGAACAGAACAGTAAACTTCTTTTGCCTGATTAGCACATCCAACAGAGAAGTTTCTTACCTATTTGTAGAATTCCAATCAAGTAAATAACACAATGTTAATCTTAACCATTATAATCTAATTACTGACAATTTGATATTAATATTTGGCATGTAGATTATACATCGTAGTGTTGATCTTAAGTTTACAGGATCTTTGTTGAATATAGACTCATGTGTAGTCATTAAAAATGAACTTTAGTTCACTTAGTTCCCATACAGCACTTATCATATCTGTATATTTAATTATTTTTGATAATTATTTATTTATGTTCCCCAGTGAGACCATAAATCCCTTGAGGACATGAATTAAGTCTGTTCTTTTAATTGCTATTCTCAGGACCTCTTGGCATAGTACCTGACAATCAATAAAATAGAACTGTTTAATAAATTAATCAATTAATGACATTAAGATATATCAGCAGTTTGATTCCAATATTCAATATTTAGATCCATCCTTGTATCTCCAAAAGCAACACACGAGTTTGGTGTATTGATCCTTTCACTCATTAAGAGTTCATTTGGTTTGGAAGGAAGTAAGTTATTTTGGCTCTTTGTTTGAAATTACTTTTTATCTTTATCAACCTACATCCACTAATTCCTCCTTTGTGTTTTTCATCTACTTGGTACTTTTTCAAGTTACAGCTTTATGTCACATACAAAAAAAAGTCTACTTCCTGGATATGGAATAAAGGTGACCAGAGAATTCACAGTACATGGAGAGCTGTCAGAAGTTCAAGTCAAGCAGCCACAGTGACGTCTGTTATTCCAGTACTTTACAGTAGTAACATCCCCTGTAGACCAGAAGGATCCCTTGAACCCAGGAGATCAAAGCCAGCCTAAGAACACAGTGAGAGCACTCTTACAGAGGAGGGAAGGAGCGAGGGAGGATGGAGGAAAAAACGAAAAACTAAAGGAATCTAATCACCAAATATAAAGTGTGGAGTCCCCAGATATAACCAGAAGTGATGAATACAAAGCCATGAAAGGCAACTTTTGGTTATAAATTTTTACTCTTACATTCTCTCATGAGTTTTTGGAAATACTGTCAAACTTTCACTATATTAAAAAAATTAGAGGACTGGGGATTTAGCTCAAGTGGTACTGTACCAACTTTGGATGCACAAGGGCCCAAGTTCGATCCTCAGTACCATCAAAAAAAAAAAAAACAACAACAACAACAATTAGTTGTATTATTACCAAAAAGTCAATTTTTATATAGTTTTAAAACAAGCAAAATTTCCCCCAAAACAGGCATAATGTGGAAATAAAAGTATATTTGTTAATGGAATTATTTGCTCCACTCTCCCAAGAAAGGCCCTCGAACCATCCAGGAAGAAGCACATATGTGAAAGAGCTAGAGATATTTGTGAATATTACAAAATGGACAGCCTGTGAAATTAAATGTAATGTACCAGAGGATACATTCTATGTATTAGCTCCAATTCTGCAACCCTTCAGAATAAAATGGGGCTGCAAAGGAAACTCCAATGATATGCTCAAGTCTAAGACCTATCCTAGCCCTGAGGTCGACTGGAATGGCTTTTAATGCAAAGGTAATCTGGTGATGTCAGCCAGGGCTGTCTCAGCATCCTGCACTTTTCCTCCATCAAAGGAAAGGAAAGAAAAATGCCTGAATGTGAAGCAGCCCTGACAAAGAAACACTGAACACAGGGGAAATGCTATTTCCCTTTGATGCATGTCATTAGGCAGCAACAGACCAACTAGAGAGGCAGGAATTTCCCGGGGATGTATCATTGATGGCTTCCTCAGGACTGTGAACTAAGGAGGGTTTTACCTAAATCTCTCTCTCTTTCTCACACTCTTTCTCTCTCCATTTTTATGTCTATCTCTCTCCTTCCCATCTTCCTTCAGTGTCCTTCCTTAAAATCTTTTGTATCCAGCTTTCAGTGAAATAATGGAATTACTACTAAGTGAATCTTGTCCCAAGTTTGTTTCTCATAGTTCCTAAAGGCAGAGAAATATATGTAAAGGCTCAATTTCTTAGGCAGCTGATGCTCCATGAAGCATCATGCAGGTATTTGAGACCATGGAGAGAGGAGCTGCTTAGCTGGGTTTGCCGATAAATACACTCCATCTCAATCCAAACTAAGAGCAGGATCCTGGCTTCCCTCAGTGGCCAAACTTTTCTTGACATCATTGTTCTTGCTGGAAGGGAAATAAGCCCCAACTTTGGCATGATGAAGACCGTGAGTTTATTTTCATACGGTCACTCTGAATGCAGCTATCTGCTTGTGTTGTACTCTTTAAGTAGGAACTTGTTTCCTTTCCCACTGATTATTTTGGTCCACGCCTCTCTGCCCAGAGATCGTAACAAAGGACTGTGGCCTGAAGAGTCTAGGAAGCTTGTTCCACACCAGGCATCCAGACTCCCTGGCACTTAGGGTCCAACAGGGTCAAGAAGGTGCTATAATAGTAGAGACAGATTGATATTTACCTTTCAACAGCTCTTCACAAAAGATCAAACTAAGCAATTCACCTCAGCCTGGGCAAACCCTTGTAAGTGGCACTGCTTATCTAAGCAAATCCATTTGTATACAAATAACATAATCGTGCACATGAACAGTCTGTTTTGATATATTACTAGCAAGCTGTTGTCTCTCTAGTGTAAATCTTCCCTGAAATAACACTTTCTTAGCAGTATTCTATTAGTAATTGTGAGAATTTAAATAATTTAATTTCTTTGAAAGAAAAAAGGAAAAGATTCAGATTCTGTATTTTCTTTCTACTTAAAGCCAGGAGGCCTAGCTCAAATTCCTTTGGTAAATACATTTATTAATATTTCCTTTCATCATCTGAAAAGAAGATGAATAAACTTGTTACTGTGTCATTGTTAGGAATAAATGGAATGAGAAATAAAATATCTTCCAGGGTGCCCAGGAAAATGGTAGATTCCTACTAAATGTTTTTTGGATTTGAACTTTTAACTACATTATTTCCCCCAATATTGTCATCACTTGAAGAATGAGAAAATATAGACTGTTTCTTTTAATAGTATTTTAAGGGCTTTTTAGAAATAGTCTTATTTTATTTTATTTCCTTTACTTTTGTAGTATGGGAGGCATGGCCTTGCTTACACTAGGCAAACCCTCTACCAGCAAGGGTTACCTCCAGTCCTCCTATTTCCTTAGTTTAAATATCTCTGTTCTTTAAACAGTTCTACGGCTCTTTAGTAAAATACTGTTTTTAATATAGAGTGTTTTGTTACAAACATTGCTTTAAGAATCTTTAGCCATGGGGGTTTAAAGTTATATCTTGTATTACTTATTTACAATCCAGAAAAATAAAGTTTAAGAGCATGTTGGCTTTGGGATTTCTGGAGAGGGAAGAAGAGCAATGCAAAGGTGGAGGAGGACTCAGTACAGATGGCCAGGAATTCCCAGGGCTACCATAACATTCTACCCACAGCATTCTACCCATACCAACCCTTCTAGAAAAGTCTTTCTCAGTTAAGAATGACAGCTTTTTCAACATGAAATACTTAAATGTAGCATTCTGGCCAGCTAAGTTTAACTGAATTAACAGTATTTCTTTCATGAAGGTTATGCCTCTAACCATTTAGTTAAAATAAGGATAGTACTTTGGACTGCATCGGGAATTTTAATTACTATAATCAACATCTGTGGTTTATATATTTGTAAACCATAGAATATTAGGGATATAGAGGAGGAAACATCTAGCCCAATATCCTCAATTGTCAAAATGAGAAAATAGAG